>JAYJMA010161674.1:0-13694 GCA_036873895.1 Parotocinclus cabessadecuia
ACTTATTATTATTTTTGTACTTAACTATTGTAAGTCGCTTTGGACAAAAGTGTCTGCCAAATGTAATGTAATGTAATTTGGTTTTTTAGGAAGAGAAAAGACTCTCCGTGCAAAATTTCAGGTAAAATCTTCAATACTCTTTAGAACTTTAATTTGTAAATCAGTGTTGAGATGGACTGTTCTACATATAATAAGCAAGTATTTTCTGTATTCTACTTCACAGTAAGCTTCTGAACAATGCTACTTTCCATACCTCACTTCTTGCGTGTGCTTTAGAAGTCGTCTTGGCAACTTATGTTGGTAAGCTGAGTGACAGCCACTCAAAACTGAACTCAAATGTTTTAAGAACACCATTGAGTGTTCGGTTTGTTTCTCTCTACAAAAGTACCGCAGGATGGTGGAT
This sequence comes from Parotocinclus cabessadecuia, assembly GCA_036873895.1. Lineage (NCBI taxonomy): Eukaryota > Metazoa > Chordata > Actinopteri > Siluriformes > Loricariidae > Parotocinclus > Parotocinclus cabessadecuia. The sequence goes on from JAYJMA010161674.1 coordinate 404, forward strand.
TACACCTGTAATATGTAAAAGGACAACTTTATGTTGTAAACTTACTGCATTAAAAACCCCACCAATCCAGTCCAGGGGCATGTATATGTAGGTGTGTGTGTGTATATATATTACATCATTACTTCAAAACCTCTTTACAAAATTATCCGGATAGCAGTCAGTTCTGTTTATTGCCTCAATACAAGTCAAGTCTGTTAGCAGAATGATTGCAGAATGATTGCAGAATGTGGTGTGGAACAGACTCTTGTTTAAAGCGGGGCAAGATGCCAAGTTTAAGAATGCTCATTTACGTTTCATATTCTAGACAGTATAGTAGAGCTGGCATAAGCCCGTAACATGGGTGGTTTATGTACTGTATTGGTTGATATAAGGTGTGTATCCTAACTCGAATGGACATTGTGACACATACCTACACTGCTCAAACAAGTCAGGGATATTTCAAAGTAAATATGAAGCAATCGAAAAAAAAGAATTATTAAATGTGTTTTCAGTGAACAAGATAACCAGAAAAGCAAATTAAAAATCTAAAAGTTTTTCCATAGCTTTTCTAGTAAGATGCAACTCAGTTATGGTATTTGAGTAGCAAATGACATATTCATGGGGTGAACACAAGCATGTCAAACTATACGAGAGTGCCCCTACATTGACTGTTCAGTAGGGTCACCCAAGACTGCCAAAACACACTGACGGTGATGGGGCATGAACCGGATCAGACTGGCCAGCAGTTCATGTGCAAGTCTCTTCATATTTATTTTGAAATATCCCCTAATATTTGTGAGCAGTGTATATAAAGCAGCATTACAATAAACTTTCTCTATTTTAAACATTCTATTTTAACAGCTTAGCAAATGTTAATCTATCAAAACAGCATGATTACAGTACTGGGTATGAATGTGACAATATAATATGAATATAATATATATATAAGCTACTATGTAGCTACTGAGGCCCTGTTTAGACAAAAGGTTGTTTGCTTTGTTAGACACATAATAACAAGCCCTGTGCTAAGACAGGTTCATTTGCTGGATTATTGATTAGAGTGAAAAAAGCGTAGACTGGAAGCGAAAGAAGCCAGAAGTTTTTGACTGATTTAAAAAGGTCAAAACAATTAACTTAAGTTTTATACTTTGTTCTGATTATTGCTGTTAATGACCTTGGATTTGTGAAAGGCGCTATATAAATGGAACTTATTATTATTAATAAAACATTGGATCTTTAATGGGGCAAGCATAGGATGCCATTGCACACTTGCAAATGCCTGCTAGAAACTCCATAATATCTGATATTGTTCTAGGAACAGGACAGAATTTGAGGCATAGAACCCACTGTTCCAGTGTGCAGCACTTTCTCGGCTACCTTGTCTCTTTATTGTATTTATGCGTTTGACTGAGCTGTAGATCACTTTTTGTTTTTAAGGGAACTGTAATCCAAGCCCGCTTTGCCATCAGATGTTTGTACTCGTATCGAAATGCTATGTGATTTAACAACAATGGAGTGTTCAAAGAATTATGTCTGGGTGTGGTTTTCCTACTTTAGGAGGTTCCCTGAAGAACGGTGCTATTGAATCTCCTGAGATGAACCTGTGCTTCCCGTGGATCCTGGATGTTTTCCAGCTTCATGCATTTGACTTCTACAAAGTGATTGAGAGCTTTATCAAGGCAGAGCCCTCTCTGAAACATGAAATGATTGAACACTTGGGCCGCTGTGAGCAGCAGATTATGGAGAACATAGCATGGAAAACGGTGAGTCACGTGTCTTCGTTTGGTAAACGATGAAAGCTATGTAATGTAAAATGCCTTGAAGACGTAAGGGGACATAACTGTGATGTAACTAACTGTTCTGTTTATTTTTTTAAAAATAATAAAACGCATAACTCTGGTTCCAAAAACTGTTTGGATTTGAGAAAGGAATCAGGGCTATAAATCAGAGATGTGGGCTGTTTGCTGATTTGAATTTGAGTGTGCTGAGAAAATGCATGTCACCCGCTGAAGTCGTTTGCAGTGAAATGTGTTGTAGCACACGAGAAGACAATGAAAATATTTTTTGTATAATTTGTTTTGAATGCTGTTTTTGTACTCTTAATGATTCGAGTCACGATTTGATTTTCTCATTATTAACCATTTTTATGTTTGATGTCACGTTCCCGTTTTCTTTTAAAACAATACACCTATTTGTAGACCCTTTTCCATCCGTGATTGACTGCGTCATTTGGACATGAACCAAAGTACACAATACATTCGTGCAACCCTATGACCCTAGCACTTAAAAGTACCTGCTGAAACGTGAAAACGTGACTTCAGTTAGTTTTGCTGAACTTTTGTAAGCTCATTGTTTGCTCTTGGCTTTGAATCATCACCTGAATTCAAATGAGTCATTGAGCGTAGTTTTTACAAATACTTTAAGCTGGACCCAGGAAGAAATGTTCAGAAGGTAACTCATTTAGAAGAAGAGATCTTCTGTAAGTTGGCATTTGGCCTTTGCGGGCAGGCCATGTCCTGAATGTCAGTGATGGTTTTGTGGTTCAACAAATTCGCATGCAATGAATTCTACTGTAATTTCAATCTTACTGGCTGCTGTACTGCTGGTGATGACTCTTGTCCATCTGTGGTTTGAGGCAGCAATTGATGCCCCCCCCCCCAGTGAGAGCATGACGGTAAATCGCAGTTGTGACTTTAGACCGGCTATAGGTGGCACAAATTGTAATACTATTGCCTTGCGTGTTATGGGGTGAAGCGGAGCAGAGAGGCAGCCAATCAAGTGATTGATATGAACCCCCTATGCAGCCGGTATGGTATGGTCTGCACCACAGCATAGCAACAATCTACTGAAATGTTTGCTTCATGCACGCTCATGTACTAAATAACAAAAGGCTGCTTGTGGAAGATGAGCTGCTGCCAGGGCAGTTTGGAGGGTGTGGAGTGGAAACCATATAGAAGGGGTCCGTGTTAGGTGTGATTATTTTTGGTGATGGCTCAGAGCTCAGTTTGCCATATAGTTACCAAGCATAAGATTTCAGAAATTAAAAAGGTGGCTGATGTCCACAAACCATAGTGATAATGATTGAACGACTGAAAAAAAAAATGATTCGGTTAGATAAAATTATTACAATATAGAGAGAAAAGCATTGCAAACCAAAGTCCCTCTCTCCATTTTTGCAATAGACACCCTTTTGCCCAACATTTGATTGTATTATTTGGCTGTGTCACGTTTTATCCTGGTGCTTGACACTACTGATTTTCTTATATTCGTCATACGTAACGAAGTAAAAGAGAAACCCTTACTGGAAATCCCAATCCTGCTAAACCTTTTTCCCAGGCAAGTGATAGGGACTACCATACTTTACTGCACCTCTGTAGTGCTAAATGAGTTGAGTGCGTGACATTGACTCTGTCACGCACGTGACTTCCTGTCATAAGGTACAGGCATGATTGGATGTAAGGGTGGGGTCTATCCATGACAGGCAAGCCTGTGCCCTATGTTCTCTGGGATATGAGTTGTTCTAGTTAATAGCAGCTATGGTGTTTCGTTTATGGTGGGAAATGTTTTGGCTTATTCCATACCACAGTTTATTTTACCCATTTGTTTTCTTGCATGCATTATAAGTGTTAAGAAAATGGTTTTAAGTAAAGAGAAATCCTTTTTCTTAATTACTTACGTCAGTGTGGTAAAGTCCAAAATATTTTTGAGATTCTAATAGCCAGGATGTCAGTAAACCTATTCAGCCAGTAACGTCTCAACGTATTTTTTTTTGTCACCTTCATGACTGACTTTGCTGTAGCCCATTTGCTTCAAGGTTTGGTGTTGCACATACACTGTAGCTCTGCTGCACACCTCAGTTGTAACAAGTAGTTATTTGAGCTTTTCTATCAGCCCGAACCAGTCTGGCTTTTCTCCTCTCCCTGTGGCAACAAGGCCCCTTTGGTCTAGAGAACTACCCCCTGGATATTTTCTCTTTTTGTGAGCACTTTCTGTAAAACCTAGAGATGTGGCTGTGTGTGAAGTTTCTAAAATACTTAAACCAGCTTATCTAACACCAACAAACTTTCCACATTCAAACGCATTCTCCTCACCACTCTGATGCTTTGAACTTCAGCAGGTTGCTTTGTCAATGTCTGCATGCCTAATGCTTTAAATAATGAGTTTCTGGTTTGTGATTGCTGATTAGAAACGTGCATTAAAACGCAGTTGAACAGGTGTACCTATTAAAGTGGCTGATGAGTTTATGTAGGAATATAGTCAAGAGCATGATTAAATAAATAACTTTAATTTCACCGTTTTCAAGATGCTTAGAAAACAATCTTAGAAGAAATGTCTTGCTCCACAGTACACAGATAAGAACAGAAACAATTGAGGGTACTCAATTTAAAACAAAATTTATTTTTGTTCTAAGCCACGTAGCTAAACTACGAATTCAATGAATTAAGAAACTTAGATCTAAGTTTTATCTCTTAACATTTTTTTAATAATATTAAAATTTGAATTCCTATGTCCGTGATACATTTGCTTCACCACAGGGCTGTCAGTTGATTTAAATATTTAATTATGCAATGGCAGAAATTTTAACACCGATTTGATTGCTTATTGATTGCTTCAATGTTAAGAGCGAATTATCTTCAAACCACGTGGATAATATAAACCAAAACAATTAGTTTTTTTAATTTGGAATAATTCAATAAACATACACGAAAAACAGTTAATAATCTGAATGATACCTTCTATTCAAAGTAAAAGCTTGTGTCAATCGGGATGGTAAAGCTTGCTGTTGTGTTTATGCGCACTTTTATGCAGAGCATCTACTGTCACACAGTAATGAGCAAAACATATAGAAGGAGTTGTCCTAAATCCTATACAAGCCTTACAACCTCTGTTCCCTATAGACTGATAAAGTAAGCTTTTTAATTATTAATGAAAGACCTGTGACTTGCTTTGATCAGAACACCTCAGAGTTTGGGCACCACATCACCATTTTCATTGTCTGAACAGCCTTTTCGGAACAATTGGTTTTGTGTGCTTGTTCCTTTAAATGATGAGCCACTGTTGTGTATATGTTGATTTTTTTGAATATTAAATGAGTTTGTAAGCTTAATTGATTTGTTGTAGCGGTTCTGACAGGAAATGAACCTAATGATCCGGTTTAAAAAGCAGCATGTGTTCAATTTAAAAATGTTAAGCAACTTAATATAAACACGTCTGCATATGTTTCTACACAGGATAGAATATAGCAAATCAAAATGTAACCAAGCACAAAAGTAGTAATTAGTGGTAAGAGATGCATATTATTAAATTTCTATGTAAAGAAGTCATCACAGACTTTTATGATGCACTAAGACCATGTTAGGCAATTTGTCTTTAAGTGATTAACTGAAATAGAAAGAAAGCAGAAGTTTCTCATCTAGCTGTTGCATATGTACTACTCTCAAAAAGTATGGGGCATTTCATTAATCAGTATATAGAATTATTTTGTGGGCAATGTAGTATGGAAAAGAACAATAAGAGCTGTCTCCTATACAAATAATGCTGAGTGTTGTGTGTGGGTAAACTGCTCCGGGAGGTTTTTTAGCCACTCCTGTACCTGCAAATACTGAGGCTATGAGCTCTGTTTGTATTAAAGTGATTAATGACCCTCTAAACTGATGGTTCTATTATAAAGCCCGTTTCATGGTGATTTGTATTTGGTCCTTGCACTTGGGAAAAATGTATACGAATAGTAGAAGATATAGACTTGTGACTAATTTGGTGTTTCTGAATATAATAGACATTTATTAAGCTCTAATACACATTTCTCAGTAATGGCATTTGATGCAGTAAAAATGTCCCTTAATATTACATTATTATTAATGCATGACCATGATTTGAATGAATTTCTAGGCACTAGAACTCAAGAAAACAGTATGAACAGGATATATTCAGAGACTAGGTTTAACAGGGTTTTGGTCAAATCTCAGTCAGCTGTTTAGCAGCTTGTATAAAGTCACGTTTAGTTGGAACGCCATGAATGATATTAGCCACATATGTATATTGCTGATCTATTAACGTTTCTGAAGTGCGATGCTGTTACTGGAACAGATCGGCTTATATTTAAATGACCTCATCCAGTATTTACCCCTTTCATGAAAATGTGCTTATGTCCTGTAAAAAGTTCAGTCGCTTTGGTGTTCGGTCCATCTTGGCGCTTTAACATTGAGGTGTGTATAGCGCTACGTCGCTTGAAGGACTTCTGGATGGTCTCTGACGTGAAGTAATATATTACTGGGTCAAAGCAGCAGTTGGTCACTGCAATGCATAGTCCTATAGGGTAAATAGTCTTGACAGCTTTCTCCAAGAAGCAGTTGTTGATGGTTTTACTTCGGACTAGGCTGTAGAAGATGAGATTGATGTTATAGGGGATGAAGCAAATACAGAAAGTGAACAAATGCACCACTATCATGCGCAGGATCTTGGCCTTTTTCAGCTGCGATTCAGTTTGAGTAATATCAGGATTCCTCAAGGTCTTTAAGATCATCATGGAGCAGGAAACATTAATTAGGAGCGGGATCATAAAACCCACTGTCACTATGACCGCCACCACTTTAGATAGCTTGGCTTTCCACTCGCTGTTGGTAAAATTCTCAAAGCAAGAGTATTCCCTTTCAGATCTGGACACTTGAATTACTGCCGACAAGCTGACAGCCAGCACAATGAGCCAAACTGCACAGCAGGCCATTACTGCTTTTCTTTTAGTCCTCAGTGACCTGGAGGCGAATGGATAGACGATGGCAAGAAAACGATCAGCACAGATGCACGTCAGGAATAAGATGCTTCCGTACATATTTGTGTAGAACAACATTATTGAGATCTTGCAGGTAACCTCTCCGAACGGCCAACTCCGGTTGATGAAGTAGAAGATCCTGAACGGCAGACTGATGACGAAGAGCGTGTCACATATCGCCAGGTTTAGCATGTAGGTGGTAGTCTCGTTCCTTTGTTTGAGCGTGCAGGTGAAGATGTACAAAGCCACCATGTTGAAGAGCAGTCCAAGAATGAAAACCAAGCTGAAAGCTGTGCTGTATAGAGTGTATTTGAATTGATCTTCAATTGTACAGTTATTGCTGCTGTTTTGCATCGTTGCATCAGGGTTGATCATTGCGCCATGCTGTCCAATTCCAAGCCCAGGTTTGGTTACAGTCCAGTTGAATAGACAGTCAGAACCGTTTTTGAGACACTTACAGTTTGCATGTTTAAACGTACTTCCTGCAGGTGTAAAGGTTCAGTTCTGCTCTCTTGCTCTCACGCTTTCACACGTGTTCTCCGACACTACAGATATTTCGTGATGTAGACCTCCGATATTAAAACCTTGAGAACGGTGTCATTTCCTGTCTTGTATTCTTATTCTTTCTTGTATTCCATTGGTTTTGTTCTGTGTCTGCAGTAATAGCCAAATGATGCCTATTTAAGAAAAGAGCTTTTCTCTCTGGCCATCTTCTAGAACGCGCCACAGATCTTGACTTCTAGCTCACGGGCTTCTGTGTAACCATGCTGCTGTCCATGCTGTGACTCGGTTAATGGTAAAGTAAGCCTCAACGATAGATTCAGAGCAAGTGGAAGTGTTGTTTGATGGGAGGAGCCTCAGTATACAACATTGTGAAATACTAGTTCCCTTATACTAAGCCTGTCATGCTTCCTTTTGTGCTATGGGAAAATGCTACAGACAGTTTTCCCATTGAGAACTATAAACAGCATGTATTTTTTTAAACTTTATGTACAGTTTCTGTGCTGTACGTAGTTTACAGTAACAATTCCACTCGGAAATCTTTCCAGAATGTTGTAAAAGAATATTGTAATTTCCAGGTCAGCATTTGACATTTTGCTCAAAGGTATAGTGCATATTCTAGAGAGATCCTTGCCGTCCAACCTCATATATACAGATATGATCACAAAAACAACCCAGCTTGACGATGGTGGACTACAAGTTATCTTCATAATAACTCATCGCCATAAAAGGCTGAATAAATGGTGATGATGATAAATGGGTCCAGATTGTAAGTCATAGTTAGCACGTAGTCAAGTGTATGTGTATAGCTCATCTGTGTTTGAGGATGTATTTGTCCTGAGTATTTTATGTTAAAGTCAAATATATTTACGTAGTGCTACGTAGCGTCTCAAACCAGGGAATGCATGGGAAAATTACCTAAATGCGATGAGGAAACATTTGGATGACCCATCTTGGGAGCAGCATAGATGTAAGAATTAACTTAAACCTAAATAATAAGGGTATCATTTATTTAATATTTGATTTTGATTTATCTCCATATTCTCATGCAAGGTTGTGTATTTGGTATGGTAAATAAGATTTATTAACCAAATATACTGCTCACAACAATGGCTCGGTGGGTAGCACCTCTGCCTCACAGCAAGACGTTCCCGGGTTCAATCACAAGTTGGACTGTTGATGACAAGTTGATTTGGATGAGGTCTGACTAGTGTCGTTACTCCATTGCTACATTACTACATTTTTCCATTCATAAATAGTTGTTGGTGAAGTTCTGTTAATAAACAAAATTTCTTGGTTGCTTCATAGGATTCTCCTCTGTTCGATCTTCTGAATCGGTGTCGTGAAGAGGGGTCTGGTGAACAAGCAGAGCCTCCTGCCATGCTCAACCAGCCTCTGCAGCACAACTACACTGCTGTCGATCTGTGAGTCTCTCCTCTCTCACGCTTTCACTCTCTCACACACTCTCGCACAAATCCATATCATGTAAACCGATTTAGCATTGAACACGTTCCTCTGCTATTCTATACTTCAGTGAAATGTTATCTCCTTTTTCCTGTTGATTTGGAATACTGGAATAGCATTGGTTAACCATGTCCTAAACACACACACACACACACAACTTAAAACCGCTATATTGTTAATAATTAACATGTAGACACGTTTTAGTTTGATCAAGTGTACTTTACTGTTTCATCAAGTGTGTGAGACTTGCTCTGCAGAGTTAATTAAAATATTTGGCGAGGTGTTCTCCTTGGGGGTTGTTGCGATGAGTCATTTTTGTATTTATAACTGATAATGTGTAATAAGTAAATGCCTGTCATTTGTGGTCAGGTCTAGATTTGAATGAGAATTGAGCACAGAGCACATTTTGCTGTGTTGCTGATGCTTGTGTTTTCAAATGACTTTGCTACATTGTAAGACAGTTGGACTCCAGTTAGCTACAGTCCGCATTCAGGACAAATATCGATCATTTAATTTGACGAATTCAGTAAGCTTCTGTTTGTGGTGGCAGGCTGTGGTTGGGGGTGGGGGGTGGGGGTGGGGTGGTATGGGACCTTGCATCCTCTTTGCTCGCTTCAGTTTTTGTGCTTTTTTTTTTTCACTCTTCTGCTTGCTACTAAAATACCTGTTCATGTTGTAAATAGAACAGGAAATGCGTTGCCCTGTAAAATAAGACTCCTAGAATCTCAAAGTTTGCACATAAATTCTCACTATATAAACGTGTTTGTGTCAGAGCGAGTGAGCGAGTGGTAAAGACGTGCTGAGCGAATCTGTGTTCCATGTAGCACTACAATTAAATAGGGTTGTATAGATATTAAATAAATATGTGATGGTGAAAGCTGATATGGTTGTTGGTCAGAACAAGTAAATGAAAGTATGGGAAACACTAGAACTTTTTTAAAAGATTCAAATCAGCATACAGTTGTTACAAGGATGTTCAAAACGCCAATCACACCCTGATAGTGTTTTCAAAGTAGTGCTCAGTAGAGCTCTATAAGCAAATACAAGTTCCACTGTAATGCATGAAAGTTTGAGGCATTTTATAATGTGGGGTAGATGTTTAACTTGGGGAGTGGAGTCTGCATGGAGTCTCCCACTGTCAGCGTGGGTTTACTCCAGGTACTCTGGTTTTCTGTACTAGAATGTAACATGCGTGTTAATTGATTACACTAATTTGCTAATTTGCCATTGACTTGTGTGTTGCTGAAATGGATGCACAGATGCCGATAGCAACGTTGAATTAAAAAATCGGGCATTCACAATCACAAGTTGATTATCACAATTATTAATGTGATCAGTTTAAACTCAGCAGGGCTGGTAATGGTAATTATGGCATGTACATTTTGTAAACTTTAACAAGCGAGATTTGGCTAAAAATGCAAAGATAACTAACCTGTTAACGAAATCTATATACAGAGGGACACCAGATTACTGCTTACCGTGTAAAAGCCTTCGAATGATTGAAGTCTAATCATTTTCAAATTATTTTCAATAATCCAAAGCTTAATGACTTGTATTACCTATTCATATTTAATTGTTAATAAAAAAAACCAAATCATTTTAAGTTCCATTTTGTGTTATTTGATTATTTTTCCTGTTGTTTTAGATCTTTGCTGTGGTATCATTATTGAGATACTGTACCTTAGACGGGTATTGTGTCTTAGTCATGATGTTGGTATCATGACAACACTAATTACAAAATGTTGTGTAAAATTGAAAGCAGCTCCTAAGTCCAATGTGCTTGCTGTGTAGCAACAGTTAAGATTCCTTAAGGTAAGCGGAAGCACCAACTTGGGGAGTAGAAGAAGGCTGTTAACAATGTTTAAGGCAGCAGTGATGCCGGTTGTGGCCGTACCAAGCACTGCTCTGAACTAATGAACTAAACAATTTGAGGGTTAGTTTATTTATTTTGTGGCACATCAGCATCTTTGGTTAATCATGGCAGGAGCAAGGTTACAGAGATATTAGTCAGGAACATTCACATGGGGCCAGTTTAGAGCAACCTAATCCATCTTCTTGTGGGAGTACCAGGAGTAAACCCACACTGACACAGGCAGGACATGGAAACACTACACAGAAGTCTTAAGTCGAGATCGAACCAGGGATCTCAGGAGCTATGATTTGACTGCACTAACTTCTTGCACCACCAATTATATTAGTGTATTTTTGACCGTTAGCTGTCCTAATTAATTAATTAAACAAACAAATAAATAAATAAATAAAAAGTTTCTTGCCTTGACCTGTTTTATGTGTCCTTCACACAAGCAGATGAATGTCAGGGGTGATGTCCTAAAATGTTATGATGGGATTTTGGTAGTCAGATGTATGGGTGTGACAGAGGCATTTAGGCAAAGTTTCTGTGCTTCCATTGTTGATCTGGCTCAGTCATGCCTATTCAACCCTTTCTTTCCAGTGAAGCTACCCAGGAGCTTTTGTTTAGTTGTTGTAGACAAAAAAGATTGCAAGATGTATCGTGTATTCTCTTTTGGCCTCCCTCAGTTACCTGTCCCCTATGAAGCCTAGTCGCCGTGTTGCTGCAACAGCTGATGCAGACACTCCAGCTGTGACCCCTTCACAGACACCTTCTGCTGAAACCAGACAGCTCCGCTCAAACTCGCTTAGCCTTTTCTACAAAAAGCGTAAGCACCTCTTATCTTGTGGCTTTGGAAGATGGAAATTTTACATGTAGATTCTGATCATCATGCTGTTGACCTTTTTGATTTTTTTTTTTTTTTTTTTTTTTTTTTTTAAACCAGAGTGGCTGTAGCAGCCGGTGTAAGCACTCATAATCATAATATATTCATCAGTATATTCGTCACGCTACATCTGGTTAATTACTGACAAGTTCCAACACACACACAGTGAGTGTGTATTGGGAGATACTTCTAAATGAATATTCTTCTAAAATAATTTTAGTCATAGCCATTATTTTCCAAACAAAGTGTGTGAAAGCTGTGCCAGCTATTTAGCAGTGACATTTTGTGTGCAATGCATTTGCTGCCATAAAGAAAAGAGCAGCATGTATAAGGAAGAAGTTTGCAGTAGTCATTTTAAAACTTTTGTTTTTAATTTGCCTCAGTGTCAGGATATATAAGGACATGTGTTAGAAGTTAGCTTTAAAATTCTGAGTTTACTGATTTAAAATAACACATAGACTTGGAGAAACAAAAATAACAGGAAACCAGTGTCTCAACCAAGGTACATCTCATTTGCAGGCAGGGAATTTATTTTTGAAACCAGAGATGATTTAAAAAAAAAAAAAAAAAAAAAAAAAAGAACCTCTCTGGACACTCTATACATATGCTCTGTTGACCCAAAAATGCTGATGCAGAATTGTTATACTCGGAGTGAAATGTTTTTTTTTGGTAGATCAGCAGACATGATCACGCCTTACAATCGCATCAGGAACTAGGTTTTATGTGCGAACAATTTTACATTATTCTAGGTCTGTGTCAAATTTAATACCTGTCCGGGTTTTTGAGCACTACTTTTTTACCAGTACTGAAATTCTAGAAAATTCAGTAGCTTTACAAGTTAATTTGTTAAATGTAACTGAAAACTTTGTGAAATGCTGAATGGCTTCACTGAGTGTTGCTCTCTTATGTCTAGTTTACAGGCTGGCCTATCTGCGTCTGAAAATGCTTTTCTCTCGCCTGCTGACCTCTCACCCTGAACTGGAAGCTATCATATGGACACTGCTCCAGCACACACTGCAGAACGAGTACGAGCTAATGAGAGACCGGCACCTAGACCAGGTATCAAGCTGCACTTGTTTTAATCTTTACTGTGATTTGATCTGGGAGGTAGAGGCTGACATCTTTTCAGGAATCCCGCGGGAATCATGTGACCCGTGGGGGTGGGACTCTACTTAACTATACTCACGCGATTGGGTCAGTACAGGATAAAAAGTTAATGGAAGCGGGAACCAATAAATAAAACAAAAGACAACCATAGAATAGGCACCGCCATTTGGTAATTTTTTCATTTAAGAAAACTATAGTAACGCAATTCTAAAGAACTACACGGCCCAGAAGTCAAGGGTGCTTCCGGCCACAGCTTCCCGCCGGAATTAATAGAACAGCAGCAGTGGAGGGAGTAAACACAAGCTCAGAAACTGATGTCGTAAACATTGATTTTCAACGCAAAGTTAGAAGTAACGACTTGTCTATAAAGCTCAAAGAACTGACAGGAAAGTCGCAAATATTAATGAACTTGACGAGAGTCAGGCGTGACGGTGTTAACACGATGCATGCTACTTGTAAGGCATGTTTAGTTTTAGTCAAGTACAGCAGTGAGTCGGGGACGAGTGATCTTAAGAGACACTTGCAAAGCAAATTCTGGGAGTTGATTTAGTATTTGCATCATATGCACTTTTTTCTTTATACATGCCTAATGTTTTAAGGAAATAATTGCTCAATAAATGAGTAAAATGCAACTTTTTTATGTTTGGGTTCATTCAACAGGGACTTGTTTATTCAACAGCTGGTCATCCATAGGAAAAACTGTAGGGATCACAGGCCGTGTATTATTTATGTTTTG
>JAYJMA010161685.1:0-13693 GCA_036873895.1 Parotocinclus cabessadecuia
GCTTGTGAGTTAAATATGAGTGTTACAGCAAAGGGTCTGAATACTTATGACCAAGTGATATTTCAGTTTTTCTTTTTTAATAAATGTACAAAAAAATTCTCCATGTCTTTTTTTCTGTCAAGATGGAATGCTGAGTGTACATTAATGAGAAATAAAAAGGACTTTTTTGATTTTAGCAAATGACTGCAATGAAACAAAGAGTGAAAAATTTAAAGGGGTCTGAATACCCACTGTATGTGTTCTCTGGCAAAGGCCATGATATTTTTTTCATATTTGTAAGCAAGATAATTTTCATTCAGTGAAAAACAGCTTATTTTGCAATGGCAACTGTATCACAGTAGTCTTATAAAACATTTAAAAGTTTGTAATTCAAATGGACCTTCAGTAATTCATATTTGTTAATGACCTTAAGTGGATAATGCTGTTTGCTTGTAATGATGTTACTTTCAAGCAGTTTTCTTTTTTTAAGTCAGCTACGTTTAAAAAGCTTAGCATAATTATTAGACCTGTGTACACTCACTGACAAAAATATCAATAAATTGTATGAATGTAATGATGATAAATGTAAGAGATTGCAATATTAGAAAGAAAGGATACAATTATTGAGGAAAGTGGGGTCTTGTTGCCATGTTAGGCTGCCTCTGCCCTGGATACAAGATGACATATGGTTGGAGACTGGAGGCAGACAGGTTCCGAATGGTATTCTGTGGCACATTTGACTACAGATGTTGCAGATGGGCCTGTAGATCCATCCATCATGCCAGAAGGATTGAAGCACTCACCACGAGGCCTAAATACTCAAACCTAAACGTTGTTGCATCCCAAACAGAACATGGATTCATTGCTAAAGACAATATGGTTCTGGTCCATAGCAGGCCATTTATCTTGTTTTCGACACAAGTGCAAACGAAGGACGGAGGCAGGCTGTACATAGCAGGATACGTAATGGGCGCTTCCTCTGAAACGGCTCCGTGCCGAGGGTGCTCATAACGGCTTTAGTGCCAGGGACCACAGAAACAGCTAGGGAGCAAAGGGTCCACAAAAATGCCCTTAATAAGGAAAATGAAAAATGAACTAAAAATAGCCTGAACAGAAAGAACATAAAAAGACAAAAAGAACACAAACGTAATCACCGGGTTTAAATAATCAAAAATGTAATTAACGTAAAATGAACACAGGTGCGTAACGAAAAAAAAAAACAAAAAACAATTGATTGCCGCGGTAAATGTAAACAAGCGCCATGAACGGCGTAGGGGAAAAAATGGAAACCACGGCGAAGAACAAAACGGGCTCACAGAGCGAGGCTTAACAAGAACTGCTAGACAATTTGATCCTGTCCATACCCCATCACTGTTAATGATTTTTTTTGGCACTCTTGGTCATGTTTTGGCAGTCTTGATCATACACCCTACTGAACAGTCAATGTATGATACTCTCCAGTTTGACATGCTTCTGTTCATCCCCATAAATATGTCACTTGCTACTCAATAATGATAATTGATTTTTGCATCTCATTTGTGTAATCACAACTTTCTTAAAATTTTCATTTGCTTTTCTGATTATCTTGTTTACATAAATCAAATCAAATGCTTTTTTTTATTGCTTCATATTCCCCTACTATCCCCTAATTTTTGTGAGCAGTGTATTTGCCCGAACAAATGAGCTTTGCAGCAAATATAACATTCTATATGGGTGCATATTTTTTTGTAAATGATTATACTTTGATGCTCTATATACTTATTATTTATTGTTAATTCAGCAATGACTATTAATGAGAAAGCTTCTTAAAGTTTCTTAAAGGAAACTATCCACATGTTGACAATAGGTGGATCTTAACATTGTCTGCCTTCACAGAAAATGCCACCACTGTGTCCACAGAATATTTGCTTTTGGGCGCTGGAGAGTGAATGTGGGGTATCAACATCCAGTAACAATTACATTTCCATTTAGTAGATGCCCTTATCCAGAGTGGCATAGAGCTGGTACAATCTTACAAGCCAAGCAATTGTGGGATAAGGTCAAGGGCCCAACAGTGGCTGCTTGGTGGGATTTGAATGTCGGACATTCTGGTAACCTTGCATCACTATAACCTCACAAGTGCAATATCACCCAGCTAATCTAGTAGGCACAACAGTGGCTGTAATTTCTTAGGATAATAGGAACATTAGTCATGTCACTTCCACAGTTACATCATAGAGAGCATCTTGACCAGCTGCATCAGGATTGTTATGAGCTATAAACACCTACATAATGCACCCCTACCATTTTCACTCAGTATCTACCACCAGAGACTGAGACTGAAGAGACTGTACAATCATCAAAGAAACCACCCAGACTTTGTGAGAGTTTGTGTCTTCTGAACAAATTGCATTATCAGCATGTCTATAATGCCATTTTATGTTTATTTCTGTTTACAGAAAATAAAATCAGTTTTCTTTACCAGTTTTTCTTTAGATTTTACAATGCCTAACCCTGTACATTCAGTGTAAAGAAATTTTATTCTTAAAGACGGAATCAAATTAAAAGTACTTGTTCATCTCAAGATACAAATTCAAATGTAAAAGAGAGTATAAAGAAGGAGGAATCTGAAACCAACAAATTACAAAAACACCATGTACCTCATCCACCATTTCACATATGAAGACCCCTACATCTATTCAGCTTTTAAAGATAAACAAAAATGGTGACAGTGTTATTCCTCTTTGCTTTTTATGGATAAAACCACAATTTAGAGACCACAGTCTTTTTAGCACCTCTTCATTTTCATCTCGAGCCAACAGCAGGATGCATGGAGTCTGTGTACTTCTTGGAAGAGCTGCTTGTTTGTATCGAACCAGACACTGTCTTCTCTCATTTTGATTCTGTGCTTTAATACCAAACAGTACAAGCAACATTATTTAACATCAAAACTAATAAAATATTCAGTCAGGGTCAATGTTCACAATGTACCAACATAAAAGTGGCAATTTATAAGACTGTAAATAATCATGTAAAAAGGAATCAGCTCATATTAAATATTATGCAATGCAACAAACTATTATTTTAAGATAAGCCTGTATTTTAAGCTTAAAATATATGTAATTTGTTTTGCAGAAGCATAATCTCACACTGAAATTACGGGAATGTAAAAAAATCCCTGACAAAGAAATAATTTTAAAAAATAATAAAATCACCTGCGCTACAATTATTGCCACCCATAACAATTACCCCTAAAGGTAATTGAAGCATTTCTGTCATTTTTACTGTAGTTAATAAAGTTTATCAGAGTATCTAGGAACCTTTAATTAGTAATTGTTAACTTCCTATTTCTCTGGGGTATAATGAGGATAGTAAGAGAAGTAAAAGCCTCTATAACAACTAGCATGCGCTAGCTCTGCATGCGCAGAAAAAGCCTTTTCTCACTTACGAGCATAAGCTTAAATGTGTGAAGTGGTACTGGGACTTCAACTAGGACTGTTTGCTTTGGTCAGATGAGACAAACAATCTAAGTGCAGTGGAACATAAAAGATGAGTATGTGGAAAAGCACCTTATTCCCACTTCAAAGTATGGGGGAGGATTGGTGATGCTGTGGGCCTGTTTCTATTCAAAAAGCCCCAGCAACCTTTTTAGGGTGCATTATATAGCTTGACATTTTATATCAAATTGTAGTGGCCTCTGCCTAAAAGCTGAAGATATGATGTATTTCTGGGTCCCAACCAATGATCAAACATATAGCACAAAGTCAAGTTCCTTCCGTGGGCATCTCAGTCCCCAGACCTCAACCCAGTTGAAAACCTGTGGGGTCGGCTAAAGAAGAGAGTGCACAAGACAGATAAGTCTTATTGGCAAAAGTGGTTTGTACAAACCACATTGCTCACAAACTTAGGGAATATTTAATTATGGGATATTTAATTTGGAAATATCCCGTAAGTTTTGTGCGCAGTATGTTAACATCAGGGGTGTCAATAATTTTGGCACATTTCATGTGAAAGAATTATTTATTTTTTCTTAAGGCTTTGGGAGTTTTCCCACTGAATAAATGCACTTAAAGACTGGATTTTTATCTTTTTTGCATTGATGTCCTATATTATAATTAAACAAAAATTATTTTGAAGCCTAAGGGCACATCTTAACGAGGGGTACCAATAATTGTGGAGAGCTCTGTATATGACTTTTGCTCTTTAAAGATATAGAGTGCAACCAGAGCATTTGACATAAAAATGTTTTGATCCAACACATCTACATAAACATATGGTTATTTCTTGTGTTCTCATGTACACCATTGCCTGGTTCAAACTGTGCATCTGATTTTTACCACCCTTTGGTCATGTTAATTTACATACATTCAAGCAGCATTCTGTAAACGATTCCCACTGTGGCCACAAAATGTATTGGCCCAATGTACTAGAGTTACATACATACAACTGTGCTAACAATACATGCAACTCATAAAAACATTCAAACAAAAATGGTATTAAGATGTAATAATCAAGTGCACAGTGGGCGCATTAGTAAAGCAGCAAATTTTGTAAAATTTGTAAATTGTAAATTTGTTTTGCAAATATATGCAAAGACCACAGGAAAGAATCAATGCCTAAAATTACCCAGTTGTTAAAAGTGGGCACTACACAACTATCAATTTATCTTATTACTTCAATTTATTAATGGAGAGAATTGTTCTGGGAATTTTAAAGCTTCCAATAAATTAGATCAAGTTTCATAATCTTTTACTTTTCTCTCCGTAATGTAAAGTGTCATTGATAAATTAGTCCTGCACTTTGTTTTGAGCCTTGCTAATTTTGAGCCCCTGCTGTCATTTAAGTATGCCACTTGCAGCTGTGTGAATGAAATGAGGCAGGGTCAGTAATGATATTTTCTGTGAGAGCATTTCTTCCTCTCATGCCAAGTCATAATAGATGTACTGAGCTTGGAACACAGTCAGCAGTGCTTAGCTCATTCTTAAGAATATAAACTCAGCACCACCAAAATTATGCAAGAAATCACTGACAGAGTCATCTGAGGAAGTTATCTTTGCTGTCAAAATCTATAAAAGCCTTCTTTGGATCGTTAAAACCGGTGGGATAGCAGACAGTCCTTCAAATAAAGTCTGGTTTAAGTAAAAATATGTACTGTTCGAAGCATTGGAGATCAGTTCTGAAGCTCCTATTTCACAGCCAGTTTTGAATTAACACATTGAGAGTTGACTTTTCTTTCTCTGAGTTCCAGAATTCATGTGTCAATGTGAATTGATATTAAAAACACAGTGTGCTAATTTAACAGTGGGGGGATTTTGCTGTGCTTGTAGAAAGTAAACCTCCAGTGTCAATAATTGTTATGGGAATTTCTCTGATACAATTTATATGGGTTGGTATAAACAGTCTGGTTTGCAACAGATCATTAAAAATTCTTTGGAGGAAGTTTGCTGGATATTAAGACACTTTGGGGAATTCCATTTCATATATAAAGGCCGATATAGGCGTTCCTTTGGGATATGTAGTCTTAAGAGTCATACATTGCTCACAAACAACAGGGGATATTTCAAAAGAAAATATCCCCCAATTTTTGTGAGCAGTATATTTCATAATTGACTCTCACTGTTTAAACAACAAAATGCCCACTATTACTAAAGCTGTGCATATGTTATAGAAAGCAGATTAGAGGATAGATCTGTGGAAAATGCTAATAAGGTATTTATTTACAGATTTTCTTTATTGTTTTTCTAGTGTCATTATGCAACTGAGCTGACAACAAATTAATATGATTTGCATCTCTCTGTGTTGTGGGTTTCATGTTGCCTACTAGATGATTTAACCAAAGACAATATTCTTGTTTAGTGTACAGTGAATGCTAAAAATGCAATCTACACTGCTCCCAAAAATTAGAGGATATTTCATTATGGCATAATTCATTTTGAAATATCCCCTAATTTTTTGAACAATATATAAGGAAAAAAAATTATTATGATTGTCTTGGCTGATGTGCGATTCTACACCCACAGAGCATGTCAAGATGATTTATTTGTGGATTCACAGTCTAGATCTGGCTTAGATGTAAAGTAATAGGCCATACAACCCTCAAAGACCCAGGCAGCTGTGTGCTGAAGCACATAGTATGTAAAAAGTATTCAGTGGAATTTAAACTGCCTCGACAAGCAACATCAGCAAATGAACTATACATTGGAAGTTTTGTGATTTGGACTCCCAATACTCAGCAGCCTTACATAACTCTAATAAGATCACCATGCAGACAATACTGATCATTTTACAGGTGTTGTGACCAAGTGTTCTTATTGAATTTGGTTGGAACTTGGAGCAAGGATGCATATCTTCAGTGCAGCCATGAGATCTGTTAGTATCACTGTACTGTCAAAGTTCAGTGCTTTTCCTTGACAAAATGATGTTACATTAACAACAACAAAAAGAAACAGTTGTTGGGATCGAATGAAACTTTATATGTGAGAATGTAAAGGCGATACATGTAAGTGATTCCAACATTAGCGTGGAATTATACATTTATTGTGGGAAACTGTACAGTTTATAGGAGTTTGTAGTACCCTGTTGGGCCGCCTGAAAACAAGATGAGATATAGTTGGGTAATGGAGGCAAACAGATTACATATGGTATCTTGTTGTGGCCAGAAGTTTTGAGAATGCCAAAATTTGGGTTTTCACAAAGCAAGCTTGCTTTCCTTTTGTTAGATTTGTAGTAGTTGTAGTTGATGAAGTACAGTTATAACTATTACAATTTTGACTTATACATCCAGTTTAAGTAAATATTTAATTTTTAAAGCGTTGACCCTTCTTCTTGAAGACTTCTGCAATTCGCGCCAGCATTCTGGATATCGGCATCTTGGCAAAATCTTAAATGATGGCAACCCATTATTTCCTAATCAGTGGTTGGAGTTTCTGGATTTTTGTTTGTCCACCCACTTTTTAAGGACTGACCACCGGTTCTCAATGGGACTGAGATCTGGAGTATCCTGGCCATGGACCCAAAATTTAAATGTTTGGGATTGCATCGTGATAAGGTGCTCCATCTGTAAATTCCTCTTGGGTTGTTGGGAGAAGTTGCTCTTGGAGGATGTTTTGCTGTTTTTCACTATGTGTTCAAATACACTCAATACAGATACACACAACTTTTGACCACAACTCTAGATTCTATACACTCACTGGTTGCTGAAGCTGATGCTCCAACTTGTCCCACAGATTGAATGTCTGTAAATCTGGGCAGGATAAGGAAGTGTGTAGAATTAAAATTAAAACCCTTGCTGGTGTGAGCGGTAAGGTATAGATGTCCTGCACATATTGCTAATAATATGGTTGACAGACTGTGATATGTGATGGCTCCCCAGATCATCACACCAGCAATTGGGGTAATGTGTCGTAAAGGCAGGACTGAAGTGTCAAGTCATGTAAGATTTATCATTATTTATTTAGCGCTTTTTGGAGCATTGTCTCAAAGCAGCTTCATAGCAGTATATTAGGCCAATCCTAAGCAAGACAGTGGCAAAGAAAAACTCCCTCGTTGAACTCTGAATGTTGTAATGAAGAAACCTTGTGAGGACAAAGTCTCAAAAAGTGACCCATCCTTGGCTGGCTTAAAAGTGCTCAGCTTGAGGCCACCATACCCAATTATCATTGGATCGCAAACAGAACTTGGATTTGTTGGTAAAGACAGTACAGCTCCAGACAACAAATTTCCCTCTAACAAATGCCTGAAATGGTCCTGGCAGAAAAAAAGCAGTGTATAATGAAGGTATCACCTGTGTCTGGATGGTTGACAACAAATCTATAGGAACTGCCTATGCTTGTCAGCAGATCAAGCGATCTTCTCTACTGGTGGTCTGTCTGGGCTGTCCAGAGCTTCTTTGCTGTGTGTGCACACACTCTTGGAACCACTGCTCCCAAAACCTCCTAACAGCTAGATCTGAATAGTGGGAAATTTGTCTAACCAACCCTCTTGCTTCTCGCAGTCCAGTGAAGCTCACCTCTAAAAGTCTGACAAATGGGCAAAATGCGTCTAATCAGACTACACATATAATTATATACATATCAGTATGTATACTCCTAGTACTACAGATGATATAAGCATGTGATGACTCTATAAGAGAAGGAACACTTGGAAAAAATAATTCAGAATATAATTTGTAATGTTTCACTTTTAGAATTGCACGTTTGCCAATAACCATAACTGACCCTAAAATACATAGAAGCCTAACTGATGTGTATGCAAATTCTGGGTAATGCTTAAGTGAATGTGATGCTATCAGTAGTCGTTAAAATGAATCCACATTAAATAATAAGGTAGTATATCTAAAACTAAGGTAACCATTTACATAATCATCCCTAGATTGTTCTAAAGAGCTGACTTGTCCTTTTGTGGCAACTCATTATTCTGTGGACTCATTGAAGAATGACAGTAGTACTGCTCTAGAAAGAGGAATCCTGCTTCACCATCTGGCAGTTGAATAGCAGATCCCAAAACACCACTACCTGTCTAAATGCATGGAAGAACTTTACTGCAAACTGAAAACCAGGTTTTATCGATTATCATCCGTGCCAGACTAAAGCTCTTGTGGCTGATGAGGAGGCAAATAATAAGTCATATTTCAAAACAAGGTACGGTAGAGCCCTTTGTAGCAGGAATGAGAGCAACTCCATAATAGTGCTCATGTTTTTGGAACGAGATGTTAAACAAGCTCATATGAATGTGATGTTTGGTGATCTTTACACTTTCACAGTTGGCTGGTCATACATCTGACCTCCCACAAGGCTAGCCTTGCAGTGATACTGAAGGAATATGATGGATGTCTAGTAACCTTCTTCTAATCCTAAAATTCATTACACAAACAGAATTAATTACAAACAGCTGTACATTATCAAATAACAATTTATTAATGTATAATAATTTACAATTCAAGCAATATTAAGCTTTGTTATTGTCAGAAGGTTTTGTGTCGTTACTACAACTATCAAGTACAAAATAATAACATAAGGTACTGACATTTTAAATGTGTCGCAATTCAATTGAATTCCTTGTTATTATGCATCCAAACCAGTGCTATGCATGTTACAAATGTAAATTTGAGGATTTGTGTCATTAGGTCTGGTTGCAGCGAACAGACAGCATTTGAGTTGATGAAGGCTATTTAATTACTTTGATGCTGGGTGCAGCTCATAATCTCTTACTATCACAGCACCTGCTGCTGTGTAACACAACAGACAGAGCCCATTTATAAATAATTTTAAACCCATGAATAAAGCCAGTTGTCAGTTTCTGGACAGGTTATTTTTCAGTCAAACATCACTTAACATTCACAGATTTACAGCATGTTATAAGACAATGACTACATTAAGATACTCTGCCTCGCTTGACTATGGGGTCTACTGCCAGCATCCTGATGCTGATGCAATCATCAAAAACACAATTTAGTACCAGAGTATTTCAGAGGTTGGGATGTGTAATAAGTAACAGCTGCGTTTCATTCAGCCTTTTGAACATCCCTGGTTTCATGTGAAATTGAATGGATTTTTTTTCACATTCTCAACTTTCAATTTTGAGTGTGGCCTTGTTGTCTAAAATACCAAGTGGCTAAGGTGGTATCACCAGCAAACCTGTCATCAGCATTGCAGTCATGTGTACACAGTGTAACGTGATTTATTTAAAACATGTAAACACAAAACGGAAACACCTAGTTAAAATGCACTTCAGTTTAGAGAACAACAACAACAAAGAAACAACACAAAGATTCAAGCATTTGTAATCTCTTGTTTCTCCCCTTTGATGTGTCTAATCTATACTTGTCACAAAATGAAAACTCCCCTAATGAAATATCCCCTATTTTCATGTGCAGTGTATTAACACATCCATTGTGCTGTGGGACACGCCAAGTAGTGCGAGTGATCACTGGATTCAGCTCGTCTTCTTGATGTCTGACGACGTCTCCCGTCATCTACAGTAAAAGCTGTTTACTCCTCTTACATTCTAATAAGTGTGACCCTGTTATATGCATGATGACTTATCAAAAGATGGTGACTATAAAAAAATACTATTTAACAGTACATCAGACACTCGTCTTGGCATTGTGGTTTCATTAATACAAACATAAATAAATATCCTTTATTACAGATACAAATTTTATTACAAAGTTTAGCTAGTATATGACTGAATCAATTCCCATGCTTCTGTTTATACAGCATCAGAAACACGCTATGTTTCTAACACTATAGAGTAGAACTTTATTCATTGCCATGGCATGAGGAATATATCACAATGTAGTCTAACCACTGGCTTACTCCCATGCTAAGTAACCTCCAATGCTGCTGACAGTCTGAGGCCAGATTTTCATAAGCTGTCACTAACAGTCATGACAGATATGTAATCCCTCCAAATACTGACAAGTTTGTGTGAAAGCTGCTGTTCTGGGATGTTATAGATCTTGGGTGGGCTTGCTTTCCTGATTGACAGCAGTCTGGTGAAGGCTAGGTGGTTTGAGGGCTGGGTAGCTCTACCTCTGTTGGCACTCGTTCCTGCTGCAGGTGGCCTGCCGCTCAATGCGCCAGGTGCCTTCCTCATATGTGCAGTAGCAGATGGTGCAGTCGTCGATCTTTACCTCACGGCCGGCCGGGATTACTGCCGTGTCTGCATAACAGTTGGGTCCTTATTGTGTAGAGGGAACACACAGACAGAATCAGTGTTCAAATGATGTGTGCACAGAGGGCTGCTTACAAAACAGTGCTGCTTTTTTAAGCCATAGGTTTTAATGATTTGGTCAATGATCCAGTTCCCATTAATGCAGCCTAGAGGAGTAAAAGAATGGGGCATAGATTATATTCTAGTATTTATTGCTGTCTTTCATCTGCTGGACCAGAAGGAGGATACATAAAAGCTGCCTAAAACATCACATTGGCCTCCAGTCGGTCTGTGCTCCATTTTATTGTAGCCTGCAAGTAGGAATCCACACAAAAATGGTTCTCTAGGGGATCTCAAAGAAGAACAATACCAACTGTGCTGTTAAGGCACTCAGGATTTTAGCCTCTGGTTTTAACATGAAACATCAGTCAGACACTGCAAAGTCAGGCAAAAGACAATAGCTATAATAGCTGGGCAGAGCAAACCAGTTATATTCTAGTAAAAATTATTAAGAGATCCTGGTCAGGGTTGCAGGGAAGTTGGTGGATATCTGGCAGCATAGGGTACAGGGCAGGAACAACTAGACCGGGTGCCATTCCATTGTAGGGCATACACTCACACACTCATACACACAAAGGGCACTTTTAACTTTTTAACACATCAAATAACCTAAAATGCATGTCTTTCCTGTGAGTCTGACTAGGATAAATGATCTGATAAAATAAATCACAAGTATAGTAATTCTGTTTATAGTAATTCTGTATCCTAACCTAATGAGATATCATAAGAAAATGTATTATATATTTTCATATTTCAAACCCAAATCAGAAAAGGTTGGGACAGTGTGTTTCTTTCTTGTGTTACATAGCAACATTACAAAGCGGTAAATGATTTAATATGTAGTAGGCCTGAAATCCAGTAATGGATGTTTATTAATAAATGAAATAAAGTTGACCAGAAAAAAACATGAAATATCTCAGGTTCATACAGTCTGCAGTGAAATGCAAGTAATTTTTAGGAAAAACACTCTGGTCCCACCTATAGCGTGCCAAACTGTGACAGGGCACATGTGCAAACACTCATACTCACTTATGCTCTCTGGGACAATTCGGTGGTGCAAACTGACCTAATGGCTAATGGCTTTGGAATAGGCACCTATAAAACATCCATGCAGACAGAGACAACATGGAGACTCAACATATTCTGAACTGGGCCCGGGACCCGAACCGGCGATCTCAGGGCCTGTGATGTTGCTTAAACACTTTAACACTGTGCAAGCCCATTCCGACATGTATGTATTTAAATTTAGGATCAAATAATACAAACTGTAGTCCTCTTGGTGAAGGCAAATGCTATTCACGGCACCATTCGATTTCTTATTAAATATTCAAAATGTGTTTAGGTTTGCTCCAACTTTATTTCACTAGGCCTTTCCTTGTGAATTTAATGCAATGTGTGCAACGTTCCTTTGAACATTTTATTCAGTCATGCATTCATTTTCATACTAGTTAATCCAATTCAAGTTCACAGGGAACCAGGGCCCAACGGGTAGCACAGGGCATATCCATCAAAGAACACATGCAAACACACACACACTCACACTGGGACAATTTAGAGATGCCAGTTGGCCTAATGTGTTTTGATTGTGGGAGGAAACCCACACAGACACAGGGAGAACTCCACAAAAGTATAATCTTGTAGTAGCTAGCTAGACGTAGTACAACCCCAATACCAATTAAGTTGGGACTTTGTGTAAAGCATAAGTAAAAACAGAACTCGATGATTTGCAAATCCTTTTCAATTCATTGTTGCTTGGCATTTTTTGCTGAGATAAACAGGGACGTCCCTGAAAAGATGTTGCTTGGTTGGCAGAATATGTTGCTCCAAAACCTGTATGTATCTTTCCGTATTAATGGTGCAAGCTACCCATGCCATATGCACGAACACACACCCCATGTGACTTGCCGCTTACTTGCAGAGATTACTGATGAAATCCCTAAATTCCTTGAAATTGCATGATGAGAAACGTTCTTACACTGTTAAATTTTATGCTGGTGCAGTTGTTCACAAAGTGGTGAACCTCGCCCCATCCTTGCATGTGAAAGACTGAGCCTTTCGGGGATGCTCCTTTTATACATAATCATGACACTTACCTGTTTCCAATTAAACTGTTCATCTGTGGAATGTTCCAAACTGTTAGGGCTGACGCCACGCCCTTTGGTGTTTGTTTACGTTTTAACGTTTGTGTTCGCCTGCTGTTTCAGTTCTGTTGCTCCCGTCATTTATGTCTTGTGTTTAATTTTTGCCCGTTTAGTTGCAAGGTGTGGCTCCCACGCCATTCCTGTCTCACACCTCCTATGCCGTTCCTGACTCACTGCTCCCACGCCTTTTCTACTTTATGACCTTGACTTATAATTTTGACCTCATACGCCTTCCACCTTCCACCTCCTCCCTTCTCTTTTGTTGGTTCATGGCAGTTTTGTTTTTTTCTGTGTTTTTCGGACTTATGGCTGGTCTTTTGGACTCAAAGCTCCAAAGCTGTCTTTGTACTTTCTGCTGTCACCGGCACCTCCTGCTCGTCCCGAGAGGAGCTGGGACTCCTACAGGTGGACTCCCAGGACCGACTTCACTTCTGTGCCTCATTCCCGAGACCAGGTTGGCGTCCCCAACATCCACGAGACCCCTTCTCCGCGCGTCGGATTCCTCTGATTCAGTCGCTTGGCGTTCCCGAGGCCAGGCTGCCATCCCCAATGGCCACGAGGTCCTCTCACGATGCTTCGGTCCCAGGATCCAGGACGGGTTTTGTGTTTATTGTTACTGTTTCTGCCTGACCATCCCTTTTGTGTTATTTAAATAAATATCCCTTATTTTCTAATATTGTAGTCTGTCTGTGGATCTTGCATTTTGGGCTCCGGCTAAATCTTGTGAGGATCCTGGGGATTTTTTGAGTCCGGAGATTGTCAGATCCCCAGAACGCCCACGTAACACAAATAGGTGTTTTCAACTTTCCCAGCTTTTCTGGAATGAATTACAGGAATCGAAAAATTGAAAATAAGTGTTTCTCTTTTATTTAACATTATAT
>JAYJMA010161695.1:0-13693 GCA_036873895.1 Parotocinclus cabessadecuia
AACTGGAGAGGATCTGCAAGGAAGAATGGCAGATAATTCCCAAATCAAGGTATGGAAAAACTTGTTGCATCATTCCCAAGATGACTCATGGCTGTACTAGCTCAAATAGGTGCTTATACTAAATACTGAACAATGATATTTCAGTTTTCCTTTTTTTATAAATTTGCAACAAATTTTCTGTCTAGATGGAATGCTGAGTGTACATTAATGAGAAATAAAATTAACTTTGTTCATTTTAGCAAATGGCTGCAATGAAACAAAGAGTGACAAATTTAAAGGGGTCTGAATACTTTCTGTACCCACTGTAAATGCATCTTACTCATATTTGCATACATCAGTCATAATGAATGCGTGACGTTCCCTGTTTCTCAGGCGTACGTTTCCCAAAGGAATGTTCAAATGATATCCAAGAACAGAAACAAATGTTAAAGGATGCTGCAGCCTTCCTTGTTTCCAACCAAATCCCTGCTTTAGTGAGTATGTCTAATTTACTCGGTGTCAGTTAGTGAAAACAAGTCATTATTCAGCACTGGACAACTGCATTTACATAATTCTTCTATAATGTTCAATCTTTGATCCATACATTTTGCTTTGAAGCTATTTTATCTGAATTTGTTAATCTCATGTATGTGTTCATGCAGATTAAGAGCTGTCTTGATCACATCTCAATGCCCATGGATGGAGTCACATTAACTGATGCCCTCCATCAGCATGGCATTAATATCCGATACCTTGGCACACTATTGGATTTCATTGAGAATACCCCACAAAAGACAAGAATTGACCATGTTTATGTGAGTGTGTTAGTCACTGTGGCATACTTTCTGATTAAGAGTGAAGTACTTCTGTGAGATACATTTTGAAGCTATTTACAAACTGGGAGAAATCTTATTTTTTTGTCTTCTTATTTTTGTAGAGAATTGCACTGGCTGAGCTGATCACAAGATGTACAAAACATCTATTCAGGAAGTATTTACAAGTAAGTGCCGACTGAGTACCAGTTAAGCACCAAATTCTCACATCCTACTGTATCCCAATTGATTACTTTGTATCAGTAACTTTGCAAGACATTGCAAATCTTAGTGCAGTAATATCAGTTTTGTAAATTTTGCTACCAGGCCGTGGAGCCATCTGTTCTCTCTGCCTCAGTCAGCCATTTCCTGAACTGCTTCCTCAGCTCCTCGCCTGATGTGCTCAGCGTGCAGCAGCTGGACAGGCTGTCGTCCAAGCGCAGAAGTCGACGGAGGCGAAGCCGGGGATTTGTGGCCGGGGAAGTGACCCCGGTGAACAGCGGTTGGGCAAATCTTACTCATAGTGAGCTCTGGAGAAGCCTCCAGGCTGAGGCTCTGCAGTATTATCACTACTGCCTACCATGGTAAGATATGGATGGACTTTTATGGATGGACTTTGTTCTATACTCATTGACAAAAAATAAATAACGACTCCAGATAAAAATATTGGATTGCTGCAAAATAGTACAGTACCTCTTGGTTAGAGAGTGTTCTCCAGTGCACTTGAATGTATTTTGCCAAGCTGACAGAGGGGGTACATCACTGGCTGAGAGAAGAAAAGAATATTCTGGCCCAGAGGTTTTGGGAGCAGTGGTTCTGTGAGAGAACACACACAGCAGATACGCTCCGGGCGGTGGTCTGGACAGATCACCAATAGAGAGAGAGTATTGCTTGATCCATCAACATACACGAGCAGCTCTCATAATTTTGTTGTCCACCATCCAGGCACAGGTGGCACCTTCACTACACACCACTGTCTGTGCCCAAACCATTTCCAGAAGCTTAGCAAACAGAAATTTATTGTGACCGTGCCCATTATGTGTCCTGCAGTTAACAGATGTTTCCCAGTATTTAAATTACTCATAAACATAATCAGTTCTTGTCTTTTGCCTCAACGTAAGTTCTTGTCTTTTGCCTCAACGTAAAGATTTTATGAATGTATTGTATGCCATGTTTTAATTCATGAAGACATAATTAGTTCATAAAAAGTCAGTGCAATAAATTGGAAAATTAATTGCTTTTTGGTCATAAATCAATGACAAAAGATAAATGTGGGTCCTGGGGCAAAATCAAATTCACCGATCTGAAGTTAATCTAAGCTTCATTTGAGTTAATAGTGACATGAATGTAATATTCCTACACTGTTCATTTAACTCTGAAATTTTGTCTATGTATGACAGTGACAGTATGGAGCAGGCAGTGAATAAATGTGGTTTACAAAAGATCAGCCTTCTCAGAGAGATCTCCATCAAAACTGGCATTCAGGTAAGGCACCATCTGTTCACCATCCATCTTAGTTGACATTCAATGTGCTCTCTTTGGCAACATGGTAAAACCCGATCTATGTATTTCCTTTATCACTAATCTTTTTTAATAGACACATATATTCTCTTTAGATTCTTATCAGAGAGTATCAGTTTGATGCCAAGCACAGACAAGTATTCTCAGAGGAGGACATCCTCAACATTTTCCCCATAATAAAGCACATCAATCCAAAGGCTAATGATGGCCTCTATCTGCTATACTGTGGCCAAGCCAAGGTCCAGCAAGGTGAGAGCAGCAGATGCTGATAAAATCACAAATTTCATATTTGTACATTTGCTGCATAACACGCTGATAATTTCCATTATTTCCCGTGTGGTGCCAATTTGTTCCCATTACTGCTATTTCATTTAAAAAATGAAATTGAATTGAAATGAATTGTTAGTGTTAATATCATGAATAAGAGCAAGTAAGACAGGTTCAGAATGTTGCTTCTGTTCATTTCAGTGTGCTGTGATTCTGGGAATGGGGAGTTATTTTGTATAATGTCTACGCATATAATTGTTCAACTTAACAGAACAACTACATCATACGTACAGTACTGAATTACAATATAATAACCCCTTTGTTTTTGTGAGGTTTAATTTGTATCATCCTTCCTGCACTTTTGATACTTAGTTGCCTAATAGCAACCAGCTTCCTGGTCCTATATATACAGGCACTTCTATATTTTATGACGATTCGGTTTACGATTTTTAGACTTAACATTGTGAATTAGATAATACACATTCATCTAAAACCATATTTTGATTTTTTTTCCCCAGGACGACACTTTCCGGAAAATGCTGTCTTATAAGTTACATTAGATGTGCAACACTTTAATATAAAAGCTTTGTTTTAATGATTTTGCCAATCTCTAGGTTAATGTAAGTGTTCTAAGAACACTTAAGCACCCATAGTAAACCCACATCCATGGGGAGGAAATACAAACTCCACACAGGTAGAATTAGAGGAAACAGAATTAAGCCATAGAGACAGCAGGCTTGTGTCATCATGTGCTCTTTTGGGCACACAATGGGCCTAATATGAATTTATCATTTGAAAGTTAGAACCTGTTTTAAGTATTGTTGCCAAATGCATGGATCCCTTTATGGCCATTTCCATAAAGTTCAAAGGCATGCATTAGGTTACTTGATTATTCTAAATTGGCCTGATCTGAGTATGTATGTTTAGTTTCGATGTAACCTTGTGTTATATAGTTAAATCGTGATTGATTAATTAGCAGACAATACTATATACACTATATAGTTTATTTTCGGGGCGTTGCTGTTAAATGATGTACGAGATATTTTGGGCTTTATATTAATCAACCACATCATACGTTATGACTTTGAGATTGTGCTACAAATTGGTAAAGAATGCACTATTCACTATGCACTATTCACTATTCACTATTCACTAACGTTTCCTGTTACATGTACTCACTAAGAATAGAATAATGTAATGTGATCTTCACTAATATTATCATAACTTATTGTCATATTTCAGGCAACCTGAAAGAAGGCTGTGAGCTGATCAGACAGGCCTTAGGTCTGTTCACTAATGTGTATGGAGCATTGCACCAGGATGTCTGTACATGTCTTCGTCTGCTAGGACGCATCTACTACATTCTTGGAGACTATGCTGAGGTGTGGATGCGGTGCACTTCATCATTTCAGTTAGGGCGTTAGTTCAGGTTATTTTAGAAGACTGTGCACACACCTTAATTTAGCCTCTAAGTTAAACATTAGCAATGCAGTGATTCCAGATGATTTTGTGTTTGATCCTGCTAGGCTCTGAGTCACCAGCAGAAAGCTGTATTGATCAGTGAAAGAGTGCTGGGAATAGAACATCCTAACACCATACAGGAATATGTGAGTGTTGGAACATTCATCGGTATAAAGGCATATCCAGCTTTATATAGCATGTCACATCAGAAGTAAGGAATATACTATATAACGACTATATAGTACTATACAAAAGATTTAGGCCACCAGTAGATGAGATCACTATTGTTTTAACAATAGTACAAAGAGCAAACATCAGTTTTTTAAGTAGAAGACAGCCGGACAACACAAATATTTGTATGAAGTTTTAACAAAAACTGAAAAGTTGGGGGGGTTATTTATTGTATTTATTGTGAGTGCCTATTTCACTTGAGCAATGGCAGCATCTGGCAGCTTCATCGGGATACCAAGTTGACCCTTCTTTAGTAAGAAGAGGTTTAATCAGGCATTTTTGGAAGGTTAGCAACCAAGAAACCAGCACTGAAGCAGGATGAAGAAGCCCAAGATATGCTAAAGCTTAGAAAGGCTAGAATTAAGATTAGTAGAGAAGAGCATTTTGGAATGACGAACCTAATTGTGGTCTAAGACTTTTGTACAGTAGTTTTTTAGTGAACACAACTAAGCAGCAAATATAAGTGGATAAGTAAATAAGTGGAAAATATTTACTGAACAGAACGCACTGCATCTTTATATTACCTTTGGTGATAAAGATTACATCAAATTATCTTTTTCTTTCATTTTTAGAAACATCTTGGTCTTTATTGCTTTGCCAGTGGGCAAGCAGCCACCGCACTGCGTCTGCTCTATCGTGCTCGTTACCTCATGCTGCTGGTGTGTGGCGAGGATCACCCAGAGATGGCCTTGCTGGATGTGAGCTAATATATGTAACTAATATAAAATACAGTTCTTTGTATAAAAAGGAACACAGAACATGTATGACACAGTACAAAAAGAACAGCATGGTTGGTCTTCTTCTAAGAGAACTTAAATTTATTGTCATTCACATTTTGTAGCAATGTCAACCCATCTGCTTTAGCAGAGCAACAATAGTGTGTACTGTATAACCATTAACCGCCATACACACGTCTTTAGAAATCTGTTTGCTTTCTATATAACAATATGATTTTGATAAGTATTTGACACAATAGAAAAACCTTTGTTTGCAATTACAGATGTCAGATGTTGCCTGTATATCTTGGCCATGTTTGCACACACTACAGCGGGGATTTTGGCCCACTCCTGCATACAGATCTTATCCAGATATTTCAGGATTCTGGGATGTTTCTGGGCAGCATTAAGTTTCAGCTCCCTCCAAATATTTTCTATTGGGTTCAGGTCTGGAGACTGGCTAGGCCACTCCAGGACCTTGAAATGCTTCTTACTGGATGTGTGTGTTTTGGGTCACTGCCATGATGGAAAACCCAGCTACAACCCACCTTCAATGCTCTCATTGAGGGATGGAGGTTGTTGGCCAAAATCTCACAATACATGTCCCGATCCATCCTCCTTTCAATACGGTGCAGTCCCCTTTGCAGAAAATCACCCCCAAAGTATGATGTTTCCACAGGATTTTAGTCCATGATGGCGTAGTGTTTTACCAGTCATCTTTGAGACTGTGGTCCCACCTCTCTTCAGGTCATTGATCAGATCCTCCTGTGTAGTTCTGGGCAGATACCTGATCCTTTTTCAGACTTATTCTTACTCCACAGGGTGAGATCTTGCTTGGAGCCTTAAACAGAGAAAGATTGACAGTCATCTTGTGTTTCTTCCATTTTCTAACAAGTGCACCAACAGTTGTTACCTTCTCAACAAGCTGTTACCTATTGTCCTGTAGCCCATCCCAGCCTTTGCAAGTCTACAATTTTGTCCCTGGTGTTCTTAGACAGGCTGATGGGCATGGTGGAGAGGTTGAAGTCTGATTAATTAAGTGTGGAAAGGTGTCTTTTATACAGGTAATGAGTTCAAACAGAAGTAATTAATACAGGTAATGAGCGCAGAAATGGAGGGCTTCTTAAAGAAAAACTACCAGGTCTGTGAGAGCCAGAAATCTTGCTAGTTGGTAGGTGATCAAATGCATAGTTTGTGCAAATTAATCATTTAAAAATCATACAATCATACAAATCATACAAAAGTGATTTTCAGGATTCTTTAAGAGTCTGTCTTGAAATTGACCAGTTGAAATGTACCAGTAATAAAAAATGTTTGTATTAAATAGTTATTTTCCCCACTATCTATATGTGTGTGTGTGTGTGTGTGTGTGTGTGTGTGTGTGTGTGTGTGTAGGTGCTATTTTGCTGTTTTAGCATGAACAAATGTTTATTAACGCTTTTATTTATCTTCACACAATACAAACAGCATTCAAATATAGACTATGAATAGGCAATTAAGTACAGTACCTACATGGTCATGCTACCTTTCATTTTCTGAACATATTGTACATGCCCTTTATTATGTAGACTCATAACCTGTAGACCTAGCTGTAAATCAAACCTTTTACTGTGACTGTGGCTTTCTTTCTAGTTATTGTTTAGAGCATAAATGTGGGTTTAGGGTAAAGCTACTGCTCACTGTTATCTTATCTTTGATGTAAAAACAATGCTCTTTCATCTTTTCAGAGTAAAATTGGTCTCATGTTGCATGGGGTCATGCATAGTGATCTTGCCCTCAAATTTCTGGAGAATGCCCTGGCTTTGACATCCAAATATCATGGGCCCATGTCCCTTAAAATAGCACAAAGGTGAGGAATTAACATGTGTAAATAAAATTCAAGACATTTACTTTATAGGATAGTCTACCAGGCTTTTGTTGAAACCTCCAGTCCTTTCTGTTTTGCAGTCATCACTTGTTGGCAAAAGTATATGAGAGCAAAGGGGAGTTCCGTTTGGCGCTGAGACATGAGAAATCACGCTACATGATTTACAGAAACCAGGTGATTCCATAGCACATAAAATTCTTTCTAATATCTAACATCATTAAATGATATGTGACAAATGATATATTTGTATTCATATTATTGAATCAGAAGATAATATGACCAAAACTGTTGTTTGTCACTAACATTAGAAGCAGTTTCTGTGGCTCAGAAGCAAGAGCCAGCTACTTCACAGGACCTTGGTCTGAATGTCAGGCCAAGGTTACAATGTGAATGCCTTAGGTAGGGAACCCTGTGGTGGACTGGCATTCCATCCTGAAAGCACTTCCCCTGAACCTTATTCATTCCTGGATTCCTGAACTATTGAGCAGAACCCACCTCTGCCAGGTCCCAAGACCCTATACCCACAATTGTAACAGTTGTAATTGCTAAGATACGTTGTATAAGTTGTTAGTTGCGCTGGATATTGGCCCAGTTACAGTATCTCAAAAAAATGAGTACACCCCTCACATTTTGTTTTGCTATATCTATTATTTCTGTAAACTATTTCATAAGGCCTTTTATGGGACCACACTGAAGATTTGATACTTTTATACAAAGTAAACTTTGTAACTTTGTAACTGTAACTTTGCAGTACCCTTAAAATAACTCAACACAGTCATTAATGTTCAAACCGCTGGCAATAAAAGTGGGTACACCCCTAAGTGAAAATGGACAAATTGTGCCCCAAAGTGTGAATATTTAGAATTTTGAACATTGATTGAAAGGCTGACTCTGGAATCCTTTTCCACTCTTCCATAACAACATTACGGATCTGGTAGGTGTTACAGATCTTGTGCTCCTCCACCTTCCATTTGAGAATGTACTCACTCTTGTTGCCAGCAATTTAGACATTAATGGCTGTGACTTGAGTTATTTTGAGGGCACAGCAAATTTACATTTTTGTATAAGCTGTAGACTGACTACTTTACATTGTATCAAAGTGTCATATCATGTCATAGTGTTATCCCATGAAAGACGTAATAAAATAGTTGAAACTTAAGGGACATACTCATATGAGATACTGGAAATGCCTAAATGGAGATATAACAAAGATGTGGATACACTCCCCAGCCACCCTGCCAAGGTTAATTGAGGTTAAAATGGGAACATTAGTTGAGATCTAACAGTTTCTGCAGTCAAGTTTTCTTTGCCATGCTATCTACCAACATTTTGCATGAAAGTATGTAGACTATTTGATGATATCACAAACTGAGCTTTAGTTCAAATTGTGTGACAATTTAAACCTGGTTTAACCAAATTACCTATTGATATAATATGATATGATCACAGTGAGGCATTGTTGTTCATTACAGTTTTACTCTACTGCATCATATTATTGACTCTGGTGTTTCTCAGGTTGGTGAGGCCCATGAGAAGACACAAGATAGCTCAGATTACCTGAAACACCTCACGAATCAAGCTGTCATTCTGCAGAGGACCATGAACATGATATACACCAACAGTTCTGGGTCCAGAATTGCTCCTCTCAAAGTAAGTACCCTACTTGGCCTGTGATGAGGAAGAACATATGCAAACTGGATAACAGCTACAAAAAATAACAGAATTACAGTGGGGCCAAAAATCTAATTGTTTGTAACCGATTTTAGGGTTTTTGTAGGTTGTCTCAGTGTTGCTGAACAGCGTCTATGTGGGATTGTGTCTTTACAATGAGCAAAATAACTTTATTACCATATTTGTTTAATGTGGATATTATTTCAGGTGTTTCTACTATAGGTAAATACAGCTTCATTAATTTAGCTCAAACGTGTGAGTCATACTGTAATATTTATTTTAGGCACTTAGGTGCTAAAGTTATGCGCAGTTTGCAATTATTAGGGTAAAAGGCCATAATAACAAGAGCTCTCTCACACCAATTTTTTTGCTTTTTATCCCACTTTCGCCCTAGCAGTCTCACTGAACTGCATTCCATTCTACTTTAGTACTACTTTAGTACTCTTTTATATATTATGTGCTTTTATATTAATTTAAAAGTTACACAAAAAGAGTGCATATGCCAGTTTAATTCTGCTTGTGTCATGACTGGATGTTAGCATAAAACAAACTATTTTGTGTCCTATAGCTGAGTGGCCCAAACTGGCCCTGGATTGTGGAGCAGTTGAATCTTGTCACTGGCATTGTACTTGTACCCCTCAGGTAAGCTATGCTTACTGCCTAATACAAATGTGTTGACAATCAAATATTAGATTGTATCTTGGGTTGCCAGATTTCAGCTCCGTCAAAATCTTCATTACTAAAGTAAATCACATTTACTGGTGAGTAAAATGTATAAAAACAACCGAATTAAATGACATAATTTTAAATGTGTAGTGTGAATCAATTACAGGCCTATCAATGTAATGTCACATGGGGACAATCCTTGTCTGCTCACACGTTGCAGTCCCAGCCCTAGAGAGCAAGGAGAAATCTAGAACAGACGAGACTTGAACAGAACTGGTCCTGTTTGTCCGGCATAACAGAGTTGCCTGTCCCTTGCCTCACACCCTACGGATACTTATAATACTTACCTAAAGGCTAACCACGCTCTGTACCTTGTAGCCTCAGAGACATTAACTTGGCTCATCTGGATCCTATTCGTAAGCTGAAAGGAAGACAAGCGGTGGTGGAATGAACTTCCACTGAGTCTCTTCCTGTCTTCAAGTCTGGACTAAAAATTCACCTCTTCACTCAGCCTGACAATGCAAAAAAAAAAATAATAATAAAAATAACTTTGCTTGTGTGTTGATTTTACCTGCATCAGATCCTAGCTGGTTCTGATTGGATAGTGTTCTTAGGCTTTTGTATAATTTGTTCTAATATGAGATTTGGTCTACTCAGAAGACTACAAAGCATTATTGTAAGTCGCTCTGGATAAGAGCATCTGCTGAATACTGTAAGTGTAAATGAAATGCAGCTCAAACCTTATTTTTACAGGAGTGGGACATGAACCAGAGTGTCTCAGTGGAATAGTGCTGAATCATGATGTTGAGTCACCCTGGTTTTGAATCATGCCGTAACTGTCTCATGCTACTGGACCAGATTCTGTCTGAGTTTCTTCTCTTCTTGGATTCTGCCTCTCCAGGAGGTCTTCAAGCCTCAGAGTTCCCAGAGGTCACAGGGGCTGGACTTACATGATACATGAGCAGACTAGCCCAAATAAAGACAAGTAGTAAGACTAGATACACGGTTTTTAATAGACTTGACTGTATGGCTCTAAATATAAAAAATGAACAGTCTGGTTAAAATCCAGACATCTGGCAACCCTAACCAGTTATTAGTGCTTTTTTTGGGTTTTTTTTCCACGTTTTGATTCCCCTGTATTTCTTCACTTTGTCTGATCCACACTCTTTTATTCCTAAAGCAACAAGGACATTGAAACGCTTAGAGCTAACAGCAAGCAAACAGCTGCTTAACCAGAAACAGGACATTTTATATGGACCAAGAACAACCGGAAAATGACTGAGAACTTCACCTGTATTCCTGGACCAATATGCAGCACTGCACAGTTTAAGCGTTCACATTCAGGCAACATGATGTCACACAGAATTCAGATATTTTCAACAGAGCTATCTGGTTGCAAAATGAGGCTGGAATTTTTCACATTTCTAGAAACTGAAAATTCTATTATAATTAATACTGAGTGAAAACATTTTTGGTCTGTTAATAACTGCTTATGCTGCATTATTTTGTAAGCTCATCTATGAGAATGTAATTAGGAACTACATCTTTGAAGCAAAGCTACATTCAGCACTTCGGTGAATGGTTTTGCATGAAACTGTTTGTTTGTGCTGTATCATGTAGCACAAACTACAATGTGCAACATGCCTTATGAATTCTGCTAAATGCTTTGTGTTATTATCAATAAAGGTGAATGTGCTTGAATTCAGTAGTGTTAAAGGTCTTCCTGGCTAGAACAAATCAAATGTATATCCAGTTTTAGGTAATCAGCTGTTCTGAGTGGTACGAATTAATGACTAAGCAATTCTTCTTTTAACAATGTAATAAATAGTTTTAATAAATTACTTTTATAAATCTGTTTTGCTTTCTATGACCCATATCACATCAGCCTTACTTGCTGACTTTCTATGCTTTTTACAAAACATATATTTATAGCTTTGAAGTCTGAATAATGCTTTGATTTGAAATAATCCTATCCTGTAATTAACCATGTTAGTTTTATCACAGTAACTGGTAGCCTAGCGGTTAAGGTACAGGAATCTGGGCCTGATGGTCTTGGGTTCAAATCCCACCTTTGCCACGCTGCCACAGTTGGGTCCTTAAGCAAGGCCCTTAACCCACAATTGCTTTAATTGTAAAGTTGCTCTGGATAAGAGCGTCTGATAAATGCTGTACATGTAAATGATATTGTGGGGTTTCTGTGTAATGCCTATCAAGGGATCATATGGGATAAACATCTTGACATTTATGTCAAGATTAGTCTTTAATGCTTTGGGGCCAAAACAGCTGTCCACTTGGGTGTATTCTGGATTCTCCGGTTTCCTCTCACAGCCCTAAGACATTCATTAGGTTAACTGATTACACTAAAATGTTCCTATTGTGTGATTGTGTGTATGAGTGTGAGAGCATATGTGCACTAATATGGATTGGTGCCCTGCCTAGGGTTGTTCCCGTCTAGCATTCTGTGCTGCCAGATAGTCACTGGCTCTGCTGTGAAATTGTAAAGGATTAAGCTAATATGTGGACTTTTCGAAAAGGCTGCCAAAACCATTGTTGAGGTTTGTTTGTCGGTAGCGGTCTTCAGACGACCACTACGTGGCTTGTCGTCCATAGTCCCAGTTTTTTCTTAATTTGGCTATATGGGATGCAACAGTGATGTGTGAAATTGGTGATATTTCTGGCTGTCGGTTGTTGAAGTCTGGGGCTATCATACAGCAACTGCGTTCCCTAGACAATCCTCAAGTCCGTCTTCAGTTACCTCTCACGAACAAAAAGTTGAAATTTCTGTGCTGATAACTTTTGAACCACAAGAGATATTGCACACCTGAGATGCAATCGATTTCTGAGACAATTCTGGTCTTCTTTGATATGCTACATGACTACCATTGGAAAAACTGGCCCTTGATTCGATATGGCGGCTTTTAAGATGTTTCATGTTCCAAATATAGCTTTAACCATAGCCCCTCAACCATTACTTGCTGGAGTATTCAGATAAATAATACAATAAATAAATAAAACAGGGTCTTGTGCCTTTTGACTCACCCTGTACCTGCACATCCGTATATACACGTGCGTGACAATATGTATGAATATATATGTATATATTGGCGTGAGGGTGGAAGGATAACGAAAAATTTTAAAAAGTATAAACGCAAAGATAAACATAAAGTGTGAGGGGGAAAGAAAACAAGAGTGATTCAGAGTGGGGACTGAGTCCGTATAGCTAAAGTGGAAGCCATGTACATTACCGAGAGACACTTGGGGTAGGGAAGCAGATTTTAACCGGATATTACAGGTCATTCGGGGATGGATTAGAGATAAGGAGATCGCTAAAGAGGGAAGAAAGATGCACCTAACAATGCCCACGTGGCAGTGTGCTAAACGAGAGAAATGTAAGCGAACACGCTAATTTAGCAGTGTAATATTAATTCAAATAAATAAAAATAAAAAGCAGAAAAATAAATTCCAATAGTAAATCTAGTATATAACAATAAATGCAGCGATAAACGAAGCGAAATCTTGCGCCTCATCGCAAACGTAGCAGATCACTGGTCACTACACAGGAAAACACTCAAAATGTATAAAAATGTAGAGCTAGTCACACCTAAATCTGACCCTAACAACCATTAATTTACCTCAGCCCTTTAGCTAGGGATCCCTTATAAATGGCATCTAGTACCGTCTTTTTCTACATCAAAAGAACATGATTGTTTGCGTTAGAAGCGTTTCTGAATAAAGGAAAACACGGGAGAAAAGAAAACATTCCAGTGTGAAACATGGTGGTGGTAGTATGCCTGTGGGTCATGCACCAAGACAGCGACCATAAGCACACATAAATTTGAACAAAAAATGGTTAAAGAAGAATGTTTCTGAATGACCATGTTAATCTTGGTTAACATAATCTCAAAAGAAAGGACCTCCAAGCTGATGTGCAACAGTTAACAGATACAGGATATGTTTCAGTTATTGCTGCACAAAGGGGTCACGCTAAATACTTAGATTCACTCAAATCACACATATATTATAAAGTGCTCACATACCTTTGCTACTACTCACAAGATATCTAATGTTGGATCATTTTCTTCAAAAAGTAAATGACAATGTATATTATTCCTGGCTTATTTGTTTAATTGGGCATTCTTTATTTAGTTTTAGGACAAAATCTCTCACAATGTTGTAAGCGATATTTATGTAGAATTATATAAATGTACATTAATGGTTCATACATTTTCAAGCACTAGTGTGTATGAAACAATAAAAAGGGCATTGATGATAAGTGGTGGGGTTAATGTTAATTGCATTTAGTATGACAGTTGTACGATTTTTTTCTCAAAAGAGCATACCAAGTGGAGTAATATTCATACCAAGTGGAGTAATATTTCGTTCTTATTTCCGCTGATTTTGACTGGAAAGAGAACATCACAGCGGTCATCAAGAAGGCTCAGCAGCGACTACACTTCCTGAGAGTTCTTAGGAAGCACAACCTGGACTCCAAATTGCTGCTG
>JAYJMA010161723.1:0-13689 GCA_036873895.1 Parotocinclus cabessadecuia
TACATACTGTTCAGCTCACTGATTGGTCGGCAGAACTGTTTATCGTTTGGAATTCCTTTGATGCAGCCACATGAGGTATTGGTGATGACATCACAATATCCGTACTGTATGCACTTGTCACACAGACAGAAATATTGATCCTCACACCGGCACTGGTATGTAAAATTATTTAAAGTACAGACTGTGGAATAAGAGAGATAAGTCAGTGTAAAACATTGATTTAATTTTAGAATTTCTGTCTTGTCATCTAAAATATTTGATTGCAGGTAATTCATACCTGTACTGATGCTCATTTGAGTAACTCTGACGTTACTCGTCATGACAGGGAAGCTCAGAGCATTCAGGAAGCCTCTGAGTCGATCAATATCAGTTATATACAGGGCATCAATCATCATCTCTATCAGGTACTCTAAAAGGAAAACAAGATCTTCAAAAACACAAGTAAAAAAATGGTTCCATATCAGTATCACAATTGCAGAGTGTTCATTTATTTTTAGTACCTGTTTTCTTTTGAGGAGGATATACCAAGGTGGCTGCAAAAGAATGCAAAATGATTAAGAGCTGCTCAAAAAAGATTTTAATTATTTTTAAAAATGTCGTGTCTACTCTATGCCAACAGCTTTATTTACGTTATTGTTTATGTGGTTGGTACAGCAGAACTGTCCATTTGAAAGTCCATGCTGGAATATTCTTTATGATCTGAGACTGAGACTGAGACCTGGACTATGTGGGGGCCTAGCAGTTAAGGAACTGGACTATGGACTAGAAGGCCCAGGGTTCAAATACCACCTCTGAAAGACCATTATTCCAAAATCGCTTGGATTGTAACTGATAATCTGTATTAGGGTATTGGTGAGCTGAGATTCTGGGTTTGGTTTTTCTTGCCTCCTTGGTGCGCTCACTCAGGTTTTGTTGATTGTCGGGGAGGTGGGTTGCCATGTCTCTCTTTCTAGCGATGCCTTTATAGTAGTGCTGCCGGAGTTTCATGCGGCACATGGCATCAGTGAATGTTTATAGGATCTTTGATTAAAATCAACAAGTAACTACATTTTCTCTTTTCTCTTCCAGCTGATGTTCCTGTACCTGTTCCAGCCCTTTAAAGGACGTCCCGCTGAGGACTCGAGATCCTGAAGTTTTCCTTTCCACTGTCACCATAGACTTGCACGATTTAGGATATTTTAAGGTAATATAATATTATAAAGCTGCTTTAAGGTAATGCTCCATTATAAAAAAAAATTACTCCCCGGATCTTTAAGCGCAGCTGTTTAATATTCACCAAAATTAAACAGCCAAATACTCACCTGTGCTAACATTTACATCGGTGATTTCTGTTAGGTTATCAAATGTAACTGGGAAAGTGATTCCATCCAGATGGTTCTTAATTGTGTTGACCATAGTTTGGTTTGTAGCATCCATTTCAAATTCGATCAGAAACTCCATGAGCGATATTTCTATAAAAATAAAATGTTCAAATGGATACAAGATATGCTGTTTCAGATCTATTTATAAAGATGTCGACTTTTTTTTCCTACCGGTTTTGGGGACACACATGACTCCATCACTTGGAATGCCATTGATACAGGTGCATGTCCCAGCAGTTATGTTATTACAGACCTCATATGTGATGCAGTTACTGTAAGTCCAGAAATACTGATTCTGACATGTACAGCGATATTCACTGCCATTTGGTTCACAGACTGGAAAGAAATGGAAATCGTTTGAACCCCAAGTGAAATTCAGTCTTCATGTTCATTCCAACGTACCAAAGCTAAAACCAATTAATGATTGATAGATCAGGTAGAGGTAATCATGCCATGTCTCATTCTCAGCCCTTTAGGAACAGAGACCTTGAATTTGACAGATGATAATAAGAGATAAAGCTCACCTGTTGTAATGTTCCAGCTGCTGATTTCTGTCTCGTTGTTTATCTGTAAAGGCAAATTGATCGACTGCAAGGCTGATCTGAATTGCTCGATTAAAATCACTTCTGATACGTTCACCTCCACGATGATAATGTACTCCACTGTGTCTGTGGTCACTGGGAATAAAAACGCCATTTGAAATGTTTAGATGCCGTCTCAAAACTCTTCAGAAGCAACTGGACTGTCATAAAGCAAAACACCCAGATAGAACTGTGGGAACTGAGCCAGCCACCAGCACCTTCGTTTGGAGGGGTGTCGTGAATGAGAAATCTGGACTGCTACGGACTGGAACCATATTGTCAGTAGTTTAGTGATTAATCCAGGTTCTGTTTGGGATCCGATGATGGACCACTGGTAATTGTGGTGATGCTTCAATGCTACCTCCCGACAGCTAGTGTGGTGATCTAGTCATGATAAGAGGGACACTAACAGAGATATGTTTAGGATATCCTGCAGTCACATGGTGTTTTTCATGGCAGGGCTTCCAAGTGGCATTTTACAGAAGGGTAACACTTGCTCAGGAATGTCTCGGCCAGATTGGAACTTCTTGGTTGCCACGTGTATTGCCAATCAAGCATCTATGGGATCAGCTGGGACTCTAGCTTTAAGAACCAACACGTGTACAGGCTCTACAGGACCAGGACCAGGATACCAAACAGAACCAGGCTAGAACTTGAACCTCATCCATAAAATGCTTCATTCAATCCCAACAGCTCCTTCTTTGTGACTTATTTTTTGTCAATGAGTGTGTCTTAAGTCAGGTTACATACATACCTGCTCGTTTGTCTCTTAAATGATCCAGATGTTCGTCTCCATAGCTAAACTGGAATTATAATAAAAAAAATATGTTTTTTGGAGTACAGCTCATGTAGCGTGTGCAAGATCTCGCTTTGAGTCACGGAGCCAGAATGTACTTTGATTTCTGATAAGATAAAATTAAAAAATGAATGTGTTACATTCCTGTCTGGAATACATTCCAGAA
Organism: Parotocinclus cabessadecuia; assembly: GCA_036873895.1. Classification (NCBI taxonomy): domain Eukaryota; kingdom Metazoa; phylum Chordata; class Actinopteri; order Siluriformes; family Loricariidae; genus Parotocinclus; species Parotocinclus cabessadecuia. Next base: position 2,905 of record JAYJMA010161723.1, read on the forward strand.
GCATTCCTTTCACATGCTTACTTGTCTAATGTTATCTTTTCAAACGTTTCTTGCTGGACATGTCCTCCAGACCTAACACGAATCCTAAAGTTTGAGGGTTCTGTGTTCGTTTTTTTTTACAAAAGTGAACGTGAAACATTTCCTTTACCTCCACAATCACGTCTGAGATTTCCGAGATCTCATCTGATTTTACCAGCAATACAAACATGAACAACATGACACCAATTCCCGGATAATATCGTGACGATTTCCCTGTAACATAAGAATGAGGACATGAAACATAAAAACCGTGTGAGATTACAATTTCCAAAAACCACAGAATAAAAATAAAGTTTAGAAGTTTAATAATCATGCCACCTTAGGTCAGGTGCTGAAATATTTACACAATGAAACAACATAAAGAAAATATCTTCCCTTTGTGCATTTCATACTTTAATATTAAGCATTCATGTACTCAGTAAGTACGCTTGAAATGTTTAAATCCTTCTGATTGCCAGTCAACTTGTTCTTGTGGAATTTAAACATCTCTGCTGTACTAAATGAAGGGGTGTGAGCAGCTGTGGCACTCATAGATCAAAGAACATGTTAATTTCGGGATAAAATTCAACCATAAGTTCACTTGAAAAGGGGGAGTAGTAATACCTGGAATGAAAGATCAAGAGGATAAGCATTCTTTTCTCAGTTTCTGTATTATGTTCAAACAAAAACTGATTTAATCTATTCTCAGTTTCAGTCCTTCTCCATTGTTAGTGTCACTGGGTAAGTTAGTTTAAGCCCCAGTTTTACTCATATTCAATCTTCAGAGCAACTACAGGTCAACTGAACCACAAGCCAAGACTTTATTCAGTTCGATTCCTTCCATTAGCTTCTCCATCGCCCTGGCTACTAAGAGGAATATTTCAGACTCTAAGACTCTACAGACCAATTTTACATTTTTCATTCGTAGCAAAAGTGCTGTAGCCGGCCAGTTAATGGACCGTAACGAAGCGAACGTTCTTTATGAGGTTTTCCAGTCAAGCTTTGAGTGTACACTACTACTAAAGCTGTGCTTGTTAGGGTAGTAAATAATCTCCTAATTTCAGCTGATCAGGGGTTCTTAAACCAATTACTGTCCGAGCTTGGGAGCTTGATTAGTGTAACTGGTCCTGTATTTGCTAACTTCATATTTAGCAGATTAGACAGTTTTGATGTGGTGTTATGGCTGTCAAAACATGTTAGTCGACTTTCCTAAAGCCATTAAGCAGTGAAGTTCTAAACAGTGCTGCTGGATATGACATTTTTGTTGCTTTAATATGACTGTAATATCTTACCTTTATTATTCATGATGTTCATGGAGTATCACTGGTATCACTGCAATGCTTCCCTGCAACATACACACGAATTAGTATTCTAAAACTATTTAAAATACATTTTAAGCCAGAGTACAGCATAGGTTTTGAGACGCCAGTTGATAATTAGTAGTATTAGTTAGTAGTAGTTAGTAGTTTTTCTCTATGATTTTAAACAGCTGATTATTTCTATACTCTATTATTATATACTCAGCTGAGTATGTTATGTCTTTTGGACTTGTTTCTCATAACTGTCTGGATGGTCCTTTTTTTATCTTTGGAAAGAAAAAAGATTTGTAATCCTGATTGGTCTGAACACAATCTCCGTTTCCATGGTGACGGTCTATCCTGGATGTCTCAGAGCCCAGAAAAGTGGGTGGAGCTTGTGGAACTGGTTAACAGGAGGCTTGTTTTTGTACAGTAAAGTTATAAGTGGTATTTGTGAATGTAATTCTGTATTGTAGAACTTGATAAAGGTTTGATAAAGGAATCCGTTACCCATGTGCTTCTATCAGATATTGATGAATGACGGTTCTGAGAGAGCACAGGGAGATCACCCCTCTTCAGTTTAGTTTTTAGGACAGAAATTTCCTCCAGATTCGGAATCGTTTAATAATATTATGGTCTGTACAGTAAATCCCTTACCTTTCTTTATTAGAGGAACATCGTTTATTAATATTTGATGATAAAACACTCAGCCTTTCCTGGATGCTGCTTTTGTACCAAATCAGGATTAAAAATCACATCATTATTTAGTTTAAATTGTTTTGTCCTGTATCTTCTGGACCGTGTTACAGGTCTGAATGCAGAAAGGAACGTTTATTAACACAAATCATGAAATGGAGTATCTCAGGTTCATACTGTCTGCATTTTAATAAAAGTCAAAGAAAATGTAAGGGCAGTGGAAGATCGGCACAGAATCAGAACCAGAGCCAGAATTAACCAAATTCCAATGACATACGAGATAAACTATTGTAGATAAAAAAAAACATCTGTCAAATGAATTAACAAACTTTTGTATAAATGCATAAAACATTTTAGGAATATTTTAAACAGAAGTTTTTTGTTTTGTTTACAGACATAGAAAACATATAGAATTAATTACAAAATTAATTATGTGCTGCCCAAAAACTGGGAGTCATAAACACACACACATTTTCACACAGCTTCAAAACAGAAATCGATTCTGATGCTGCGGATCATGAAATCATGAATTAAGTGTTCAGCGTCAAACAGCAAGCAATCAGATATTTCTGCTTATTTACGTTTCTAACGCGCATTGATTAATTCATTCCTTTATTGGAAGTGAGTGCATTACAGTATCTCATAATACAAACTATAATTATATTTATTTGCACAGCTGCATAAACTCTATGAAATCGATAGAAAGTCTATTTACTGTTAGGAGTTTTATTTCCATTAAAGCCATGTCACAGATCACAGAGTTAATCATTAATATGATTCTTAAAATGAAAACACACACAGCATCTTTGCCTGTTTGTAGTTGTAGTAAGAAGACTCACCATCTCTCCAGCCAGGGCAAGTTCAGACTCTGTTAATCTTCAGCAGATTTTATGGAGCCTGGTTGCATTTTATGACATGACATGACATCTGAGACTTAAAGCCTAGAAATGATCGTGCTGTTACACACTGGACCAACCAGTTTACTTTTCCAACTCGTTTCCTCATTCTATTGTGTGACTAACAGTAAAAGTGCTTTCCACAAACCCTTACGACCTTTTATCGACTTCTGACCACAAAAATAACAATTAATATGAATCACGTACAACCTTATAAACAGGCTCGTTTTTCTTTTTATTCCCCTTCCTTTCTTCCCTCCTTTCTTTCTTTCTTTCTTTCTTTCTTTCTTTCTTTCTTTCAATAATTGAGTAAAAAAAAATTTAACAGGATTCTGTATTTTGGTTCTAACCGCGGGATCTCACTCTGATTATCTTTAGTTGGTAGATTAATGGATCTTAATAACAGCCTGAATTAAAAATCAGACCCGATGTATTTACTGAATAGAAATAAACTGTATTAACCAATTAAAGCTGATCAATCGATATATTAGTGTTGATTTTCTATATAATAAGCAGTTCTTTTATTCATTCGGTCAGGACTGAAGATCCAGAGTCTGATGATGATGTTTTAGCAGAAGTAAAGAGTAACGAGTTTAATCGAGAGATTTATAACAGCAGGTTTTATCTTTGGGAGAGATTTGGTTTTATAGACTGTATGTGTTCCGTGCAGGACGAACGATTACATCAGTGTCATGGCCATAAAGGGATCCAAACTCTAAAAACACGTCACACAGTCTGTGAGAAAGTTTATTATAGAGGGTTTAGGTCTGTTTACCACCGCTAATGCGTTATGGTGGATGGAAGGCCATTTGTGCCAGAGGTAGCAAACAGTTAAATGTGCTGTTCTCAAATATTGAACCTTTTATCGACTTCATCTTGCCCCATTTAATTATTTAAAAATCATATTAACACTTTCCTACCCCCTGTGTAGTCACATGACTCGGCCCCGTCTAGTCAGCTTCATGGAAACAACTTCTTCTTTCCTCGTGGTACAAGTCCTGCTTGATGCGGGGTCTGCTTATACCCACGAAGACGCGACAAGGGAATACTTTGACCGACGTGTCGCATCGCCTGCCACCAAAGACACACATACAAGTCAAAGCCTATTTAGAGACACCACTTAACCTAACCTAACATGCATGCCTTTGAACTGTGGGAAGAATCCGGAGTAAACCCACGCATACACGGGTTAGGAGGACATGCAGACTTCAGACAGAAAGGACCCAGGCCGCTCCATCCTGGGACTAAGCCTGGGACCTTCTTGCTGTGAAGCAGTGGTGCTACCCCACCGAATCCCCATACTGCCCAGCTTCAACATGGAGAGGAACTCAAACACCCATCTTCATATCCACAAAAAAGAAAAGAAAAGAAAAGAAAAGAAAAGAAAAGAAAAGAAAAGCAACAGTGCTCGTCGTTTGACACATTTTGGCTTTAGAGCAGATGGCGAAATTATAAAGAATTGGTACCCCGACCTCTTTCTCAAAAAAAAAAAAAAAAAAGGAAAAGAAAAAGAAAAGAAACACTCAGTAATAAGTGCCATTTTAATATTTGCAATAATGCAGGTTATTCGTTTCTAATTTTTGCATACTGAAATGTGACCTTGCTCGTTAGACATTTTCATGTTAAGTGATGTTTGTGCTATGATTTTGATTGGTTGAAATATTTAATATTTAATTAAATAGTTTCTTTCCTTCGGGTATTCTACAATCACAACATGCTGTTTCAGTAAAAAAAATCCAACCATTTATAGCTGAACATATTTTCAGTACAAACCTTTTTAGTGAACAATGCACCAACGACAATAGCCATTCTTATAAATAACAGGTTACATGACGTGATTTACGTCTCGAATATTGGATAAGGGCACATGGCGTCATCTGGTGGATGCATAAAATACTGCAGGTTTACAAAAAATCTTTCCCCCCCAACCAAAACAACTACGTGCAATCAGCTTTACTCTGAGTGACAAACGATTAAACCAATAACATGACAGAGTGGGTGTCCTTAGAATTTAGCAACTCGGTTGTCAGAACTCTGGAAACTGGAAATGTAAAGACTCCTTGTTCAGACTTCCTCTGACGAACCCAGTTCAGAGATGATTGAATCATACCGAATGTTTTTGTACCATTACTCGTGACATATTTTTTTAAAATTCTGTAGCTGCCATTTAAAAACTGTTAGTTTCCATTATTACTTTTATTTTGATATTGGCTGGAGATTAAAATGTGGTGCTGATATGTACTTTAAGTTACTTTACAAATTTGCATAATTGCATATTGCATTGCATAATTGCATTTGAGTTCATTTGAATGCAATTTGCAGTAAAAAATAATTTAGTGCGGGTCCCAGTAATTTCCATAGTATAAATATAGATTTGGCATTAATAAGAAGATAAATGAAAAATCATTGGTGCTTGGCTGTGCTTTATTACCCGGAAAAAACACTAGAGGGCGACAAATTACAGCAAAAATTACTTTCCTATGGAGATGGCACGGAGCGCTACAAGGTTTTGCAAATGTAGGGTAATATTTAGGCCATACTAAAATTATTAATGTAGTCTAATTAGTTATTAGTGTTTTATTATCGTTTGTAAATGCAATATCGTCTTGTAAACGGAAATATTTATAGTAAAACATAAAACATATAAAGCGTTAGAAAAAACGTAGCACACATCCCCAAAACATCACCGACCCACCTCTGTGCTTTACAGTAGGGAGGTTGTACTTTTCATCATAGGCCTTGTTGACTTTTCTCCAAATTTTGGTCTCATCACTTCAAATAATCTTGTTCCAGAAATGTTGAGGTTTGTCTCTGTGTTGTCTGGCACATTGTAAGCAGGCTGCTTTGTGGCATTGGCGTAGTAATGGATTTCTTCTGGCAACCTGGCTATGTTTTTCTTGACGTGCCTCCTTACTGTGCATCTTGAAACAACCACACCACTTCTTTAAAGATAGTCCTGTATGTCAGCTGATGTTATTTGTGGCTTTGTCTTTGCATCCAGAACAATTTTTCTGGCAGCTGTTGTTGAAATTTTTTGTTGGCCTACCTGACATTTTCTTGGTTTCAACAGAATCCCTTATTTTCTACTTCTTCATTAGAGTTTGAACACTGCTAATTGGCATTCTTAATTCCTTTATATATCGTTTTATATCCTTTTCCTGTTTTATAAGGTTTACTTTCCTCATGGCTCGTAATCCAACGTCAGTGGCAACCCTGGATAAAACATGCAAGCGGTCTGACAGGAGCCCATTAATTCACTGACTTTTTATACACACACACATTAATTACAAGCAAACAGATCACAGGTGATGATCACAGATTTAAACCTGCACGTAATGCCAAAACTTTCAGGGTATGTAAACTTTTGATCAGTGATTTGGGTAGTTACTGTTGTTGTGATTTCAAAAGGGCAAACACAATTGTTTGCTAATAAATAGCTTTACCAAATCACTAACCATGAATAAAAGAAAGGTTTTTGAGAGGTTTCCATATATAATAACATAATATAATAACGAAGAAAGCAAGTTCAAATTAATCCAAAAGAGTACAAATCTTCCAAAAAGGGCTGTCGTCCTTGTGCCCATGAGCACACCCATTTTGGATTGATTTTCGGAGTGGAAAGTCTGTTAGACGTCACATACAGAATAAACAGTTCTAGCTGTTCATAACTGTCTCAGAGCCCCTTGAAGATGAAGAATCACTAGGTAAACATCTTCTGCTTTCCGAAATGTTATGCACACCTGTGAGAGAGGAGAATGTTGTCGGAAACACCAAGATACAAGAACACACACCCACTTTCCAAAGTTCAGGATTAATAACAAAGTGAATCAGTTCCAGTTTCTGTACGTACTTCTGCGCTGTGACCTCCGGAAGAAAAGAAATCTACAGAAGGGCAATGAAGAGCGTCCTGAACTCGTTCTCTGTAAGGTACATCATCGTGACATTATTCCATTTTAATTTTAAGTATTAGCGAAATGAAAAAAAGGGTGCCTGAAAATGAAAACATTAAAAGCAGGAGTTGCCGCTGAAGGATTTTTACCCTGGTGCGATTAGAGCTGAGGTTCATCAGTGAGAACCTTCCTACCAGAGCTTCTCTGTCCTGCAAGCACAAAACAAATCGTTTGAAAGCAATACAAATAAACACACACTTTCTAAAAAAAAAGCTGTCATTTATATCAGTAATAAAGCACACATACTGTACGTCTAAATAAAAATTCTGATATACGTACTTTATTATCCAGCAAGGTCCCAAACACTAAAATTAAGAAACCCTATAAAGAGAAGGATTAGACATGGATTTAGGAGTTATGGATTATTTAAGCAAGGATATAACATCTTACATCCAATAAATGCTACAGAGGATTGTGTTTTCCATGTTTTGTCTGGATTGTGTGTTAAACTGATGATTAAGCTCTTGGAAATTCTTACTGCATGCCTACAATAAAGTTACTTCACTTTTGTGGAGAAGAATGCTAACTGTTAAGATTGGAGAGACCAAAATTACCTTAAAATTAATTTAAGCTTTTAACGTGGTCTTGTCTAAGAACACTCCCAAAATCTTAGATTAAATTACGTTCTTTGTTTTGGTCCAGTGCTTGTGTGTCTGGTTCTGATATTATATAAATGTTAGAATAACAATTAAATATATTTCCTTTTCAAATTTTACAGTGGTGCTTGGAAACTTTAGAGTGTTCTGTATTTCTGTATAAACATGAGCTTGAGCTCAAACATCATCAGATTTTAGGACTTAAGTGGAAATCTGAAGATCTTTAAGCACCACTGTATGTTAGAACAATATGAGACAGTTACAAATACAGACCCTGAATTATTACCTGTAAGGAATTAAGGAAAGCAAACACCCCGTGAATCCCAATGTCATTTGACACCATGGTTCCGTTCCGAATCCCCACGTCAGACCGAATAATGGCGTTAAAACCCCCACACATTTCATAATGACCAGCAGGACTGGTTTCTCCTGTGAGTCAGTGGTGGTGATCATGTCTCTCTTCCATAGAACCACAATCAGCACCAGGAGGTTTATCACTACAATACTCAGAGCAGGAATCACAAACGCCAGGAGGGATTTAGTTTTAGTCCAGTTCAGCCAGCAACTGTTTGTTTCAATGTATCCTTCGTTTCCAGCTGTCGATGCCACAGTGATGACAGCGATGAGTAATGGGGCTCCATAGCCGACAACGAAGGCAATAGCTATCTTTTTACCTCTGGACATTCTGGTGCGATGAAAAAGGAGCAAAAGAGCCGACAGGAACATCCAGAAAAAAAGAGAAAGGTAAAAGAAGTGGGTGAAGAAAGTTGCAGCAGTGCAGAGGTTTGTATTATTTACAACTGCAGCTCCAACGATGAAGCAAATATCAGCGATCAGAAGGGACAGAGCGATGTTAACGATGGAGACGTGCCGCAAATAGGAGGTCTCGTTTCTTGTTACTGTTTTCCATACAAGGATTTCGATGATGAGACACAAAACCAAACTGCCCATTGAAATTCCGACCCCAATGTACGTTATATAGGATAAGATCTCCGTTTGCTTTTCATCCAGGGTGAAGGGTGACATCAGTATTGAGAAAGAGGTGGTGTGATTACATTCACATGTGACGTTTTTGTCCAATTGAAACTTTAGTTTACATCCAGTTGAGTCCCATCCTCCAATCCCATCCAAGAGATTAAAGTTCCAAAAGACACACTGAGGGTTTCCTAACGTCTCATTATTGACTCTATATGAAAGTGAGACTTTGCTCACGTTTGGGTTTGTCTGGACCACGACGACATCTCCGTTGATTTTGGTGTCACTTTTATTGCTGCCATTGGAGATCTGATTTCGGACGGGTAAGATGTTGTTAAGCTCTGAGAAAACAATGACGGTGACCTGTCCGCTGATCTGTGGAATGTTTACATGAGCAGACAAGTTTGATTTTGAGTGGGTGAATAGTTCATTAAAAGAGCTACTGGTGCTGGTTCGTTTGATAGAGATCGAACTTGTTGCATTCTCAAAGCTTTGATTTGAGAGTCGCCGTCCGAAAGCCTCAACAGATTGCAGCAGATCAGAGCTGGCACTATCATTTGTTTCATTTCTGTTTAGGGTCTTCCATGCTTTCTGTGCTGATGCTGACGTAATCACATTCACAGTGTTTAGAAAATCCTTAAATATTATATAGGAAAAAATGGTCAGTCATTTGTTAAAGGAAAAACGACAATATTATATTATGTCTATATAAGAAAATCAGAAGAACTTGCGACAGAAAGTAAAATAAACTTGAAATGCATTACTCCTAAATATGAGGGGATACTCCAAAATGAATCTGAAGATAATCTACAAGATCTGCTGGATAATCTGATCCTGTCCATGCCCCATCACTGTCGGTGTGTTTTGACACTCTTGGGTGATCATACACCCTACTGAACACAATGTGGGAGCACTCTTGTCCAGTTTAAGATACTTCTGTTCACCCTCATGAATATATCACTTACTACTCAATCACCATAACAGAGTTTAAATCTCATTTTCATAATTGAACAACTTCTTTTGATAGATACAGTCAGGACCAGATGTTTATTATGAAATACAGCGACAATTGATTTTTATAGATTCTATTTTTGTGGGTTGCATTAAAAGTTATATGCTAAATGTAATCAGATACAACTTACCATCATCAGCCCTTCATTAACTACAACTTTTTGAGAGACAACAGCGATTTTTTTCAGCACCTCAACAATGGTTAATATGGTTCCAGTGGACGCCGTTATGCTTGTAGCATTTTTTTCACTGACGCTGTTGAGATTTCCCACAAATGTTGGAAGGTCCACAGGGACAAGAGTCTTTACACAAAACAAGAGAGTTAGAACGAAATATTACAATTAAATTATTTTTTTCCACTTGAAGGGGATTTTAAAAACACTGCACAAAATCAGACACAAAATGATTTACCTCAGCTTTATCTTTCAGGTTTTGAATGACACGCAGAACACAGTTATCTTCTATTGTTTCCCAATTTCCAGAACGACAGAGAACTGTTTTATGACCAACCATGTCTGGACCACAGTCACCAGTCCGAATCTGTCCCTCAGATCCAGGTCCGAATATTTCATTAAAGCAGGTCGATGCTAAAAAAGGATAACAGTCCAGCCACAGCATTATAAATCATTATAAGAAATGTGTTCAGAGTTACTTCACTATAAAGTATAAAAAGTCTAACTTTAATAACAAAACTCAGGTTAAATATAGGGAAAATCATACTTGTTACCCAGAATTTCAGTCTTATCTATAATATTTCATTTCTGATGGAACTGTACAGTTATATACAGTACTTATTATGTATTATTATTCCAGCAGAATGCTATAGGTGTTGTATTACGATCACACAAAGAAGACTTACAAAGTAGATTTACATTAGACAAAACATTAACATAGCTGTTAACTAGGAGTATAAGGAGTAAACTAATAATATATCTGAAATGCAAAAAACATTGAAGGGTTCCAAATACTAATACTCTTACAACTAAAGTATACTCTTTAACTAAAGTGAGCCAATTTAATTTAGAAATATTGACATAGTATACTAACTTAAGAATATTACATTGGATGTAAAGAAAATGTATAAAAATTGAATATAATTTAATTTCCTTTTACTTAACTCAGATAAAGTATTTCCCAGTGTATTAAAAAAAAAACTTCCGATCTATCCCTTGATGTGCACATTACCAAATATCCTTTCTTTTATAGATGCTGAGAAACTGGTTCATGCATTTATAACCTTGAGATTAGATTACTTTAACGCTTTACTCGCTGAATGTTCTAGTAAATCTCTAAATAAACTACAACTAGTGCAGAATGCAGCAGCTCGAGTGCTAACTAGAACTAA
>JAYJMA010161734.1:0-13689 GCA_036873895.1 Parotocinclus cabessadecuia
GAAAACGAAAACACAACACTAAGGGATCGGGGTAAAATAACTGACCGCGGCGAACAAAGTAAAAAGGGCTCGCAGTGGGAACCCTAACAGGAATATGACCTGGGGAATTGATTCATTTCATCCACAAGGCAGGTGAGGTTGAAGAGTGATGTTTTGATTCAATAATTATTTATAGCTCAAGCTCCAGCTCATTGACCTGTGTCTTTATAAATGAGTAACTCTTTATGTATGGGGATGGATGACATAAAATCTAAATAGATAAAACATTAGCAAAATGCTAACCTGAACATGTGTGCCTTCACTATCGCCCAGAGCCCTCAGGTCATCAGGAAGAGAATTACAATAGCTGTTTGAGGACCGCTGTGATTCCCTCATTTTTTTTACCAATCAGTATGCATTATTTCATATTCAGTCTGTTCAACTTAATTTCATTTATTATGGCACAGAGGAAACCAATGATTTTGTGTTTCAGGTGATATTTTAACCCCACCTTCCTGTATTAATATGTGCAACTGTATGGGGTTGCCCTTGTCACATGTTAACATAAGGCTTCCTTTTGTGCACAGTAAAGTGTTAAGTGACTTTCTTCCAGAAATTCTTCTAAAATCATTAAATAATATCATGCACCGTAGAGGAAGAAATAAGCAAATTCCTTCTAATGTTTCTTTGAGGTACATTGTTTTCAAAAAAATGTTATGCATTTTTTGACAAAGTCGAAATCCTCTAGTCATCTTTCCTCATCAATGAAATTCCTGAATGCTGCTTTTATAACATATCATGACTACAATCACCTGTTGATTTCACATGATTATTTAGTTTTTTTTAATAAATTACCAACCTGTCCTAACATTTTGGAATTTGTTGCATGCCTAAAATGCAAGAATCGATGTTTATTAACAAAAGAAATTTAGTTGACCAGACAAGGCAGGTTTGTACTATCTGTATTGAAATAATGCTCAAAGTAAATGTTTTTCTATTTGCATTTTCTGTACTGTCACAACTTGCTTTTGATTTTTGTTTGTATATCCCTGGTGATCACCTGAGAATCTCCCCTCACTCAGCCACAGCTAATCTTATCTACATATGATGCTTAATCTGGCTGGAAGTACTGCCAGTTCAGTTGGCTAATATATCAGAGCACTGTTCCCCTTTAACCCCAACCAACAAATCTAACAATGGGAGCTAAGCTGCCAGATCAGAATCCTTTACACTAATCAGCCTGAACCACCTGCAGCTGCTGAGCTGGAACTTCAGCAAGAGATTTAAGAATTTACCTGTAGAAATTCTACATGTGAAGTGAAAAGCGAGCTAAAAACAATAAACTTAAGTTTAAAAAGACACTGCGTTCCAAGCTCCCGTTGTTATTTTAAAGTGATGAACATATTGAAATAGATCTTTCCTGTACATTTTGGAATGTTCTTTGTCTTTCATTTGTTAAGATTTTACACATTTGCTCTTTACTTTTTAGCACCTGCTTCTTGGCATATGATGTTACATTATTCAAATATATTAGAATTTCTTATTTAAGTGCACTGCAAGACTCAATCGCTCTCAAACTCGCTTTCAGAAATAACTGTGAGCGGGATGCTGTTATAGTTGGGTGTATCAACAGTGCAACATCTATCTATGCATCAATACCTATTTTTTCCATTTTGGGATTCAAAGCACTGTCCAACTTCAAGGACTGTGTAAAAGGGTAAGCATTGCCTAAGGACTGTAAAAAATATTATAGTATTAAGTACACTACAAATATAAATTATAATATATATGTAATCATTTATAGCTTTTCTATTCTATTTTTAACAGAAATATCCAGGAATTGACAAATGCTTTCAATATTGCTGATATGAACATAACAGAAGATAATTATGAGCAATGGGTGTCATGGCTTAATGCTACAAAGTCACATGATGTGCAGACGCTTAATCTGAAGACATGCAATCTCCAAGCTTTTCTAGATCAGGTAATGTTGCCTGGAAAAGTAAGCCAATGATTTCTGCAGTTTTACCAGTACTTTTCTTTATAAAATATGAACTTTAGTTCAATTAACTCAATGACATGTCTTCTTCACTTTACAGACACAATACACCTATAGTGTACTGCTTGTCTTGGCATACTAATTTATTGCCACTTGAAAGTACTGTACTAAAAATCACTGAGTGCACCTCTTTTTTCACCCTTCAGAGTGCCTCTGGCACAGGTTTGGCCTTCATTGTATTCACAGAGGTGGTAACAAAGATGCCAGGTTCCCAGGTCTGGGCCATTCTCTTCTTCATTATGCTTTTCAGCCTAGGCCTCTCATCAATATTTGGAAACGTGGAGGGGGTGTTGACACCTCTACTAGATTTGCACCTGATACCCAAGTGCATTCCTAAGGAGCTCTTTACAGGTAAGGAACGCTACTAGGGCAATATTCTGTAAGCAATCATCTATGAATTAATGCTTAATTATGAAGGCATAAAATATTCCCTTTCATCATTAATAAACAGGGAAATTTGGGCAATACACAAATGAAATGTGACATTCATAAATGGGATAATGGCAATGAAAATGACTACATCACTGAAAATGTTCAGATTCACTGGTAGGACAATAATAATGAGGTTTTAAACAATTGGAGAGTCAGTAAACCGTGGATAGTATGGATACCTTGGATATTTTGCAAAGGATAACATCTAGTGATTTGCAGAAAGATGTTGGTGCGATTTGAGCCTTGCATCCCCATATTGAACAGCAATTGAATAATGACCTAGAACCAGTTCCTCAAGAACTACATTTCCTCCACTGATTCAATTCAATTATCTAGACCACCCAAGGAGGATGGGGCCCTTTTTGAGTCTTGGTCCTCCCAATGTTTCTTCTTACATTATTCAGGGAGTTTACCTTTTCACTGTCGCCCTAGGCTTGCTCAATTTTAGTTTGGCCTTTTAAGATAATATAATATTGTAAGCCGCTTTAAGACAATGCAACATTAAAAAAGCACTAAGTAAATATGAATTTGAATTTGAGCATAAATAATCACACCTGGACCACATGCATATAAGATCAGGGAACGTGTACACTGATGCTGAGTGTAGAGTTAGACAAAGTCAGTAATGTCCGTATGTTGCCTAAGTTTGCATGAGAGTGAGGTAAAGACAAAATAGATATAAGAGTATTATTTATTTCGGCTTATTTTGGAGTAGCATAGTTTTTTGTCAGTCTTATTTTTCTTAGTGGCTAGATTGGTTCTGTGATCTGAGAGCCTGGAACTGGTCTTTGTTCTGGGAGAAGAACAAATTCTCAGGGAATTATTGCATTTTAACGATTGGTGTTATTGATTTCAGCTGTACACAACCACTTACTCAGAGCCCCATGAACTGAATGTGGATATAAAATGCATGTCCTAGTTGTGTCATACCTAATGTGATATAATTTATGGTAATTTGTATGGTATGGTAATTTAACACTGACAGCCTGTTAAATTCAAACATTGTGGTTTCTACCAACACCGCTTTTATGTGATTTTGTTATTTGATGTTTCCTGAAACACTTAAAGCACATTTTTGTAGTTAGTATGTGCATACCCATTAGTAAAATGTAGTTAGTGTCAGTGACTGTTACTCTTTAAGGCAAAATGTATAGAATGGGTTCTGGTTCAATGGCAGATTTATTCTTTTGTCATGCCTATTAATTTACAGAATTAAAAAGCACTATGATACACTATGGTGTGATTCGGGAAGAGTGTTTGTCATTTCTTAAAGAATCTCCCATGTATTTATGGCATAATAAAATATTGTTATTATTATTTATTGTCATAAATAATGTATTTAAAGCACTACAAATAAGGGAATGTCATAAAACTGTAGTCAAATGAATAGACTTCAGATACATTACTTTGTAGAATTTTCCAGAATTTTGCAGAAATCAAAAATGACACAAGTGCCTGTCACATCGTAATACATAAATGAGCCTGTCCTCCTTTTCATGACCTGAACCATTTCATCTGTAGGTCTCATTTGCCTGATTTTCTTCAGCATGGCACTCATATTTACCCTGGGTTCTGGGAACTACTGGTTGGAAATCTTTAATGCCTATGTGGGCTCCATGCCGCTGCTGATCATCGCCTTCTTTGAGATCATGGCCGTAAGCTACATCTACGGAGCCAAGAGGTGCTTTTTCCATTTTAAAAAAATGCTGTAGGGTCCAAATGTCTGCATCACCACGAACTGAGCTTATATTACAAGTTGTGGAAAACGCTACAAAATTACAAACAATTGTCATAAAATCAAATTTTTTACGTATTAAATGTGTTTAATATGTGTTAATGATTGTACATAAGGTGCAGCATTAAAAGTAAATAAACTATCCAACAAGAAATTGGTTTCTATCTAATTTGGTTATACCTCCCCTAATTTACTGTACCTTTTGCTACTGCTTAAAACATGTTTTGTACACACCTATATAAGGCTGTATATAAGACCCTGTATGTATATAAGACCCTTAGCTGATCATATACATTGCAACAGGTTTCTAAAAATTAACCAAGCAATGGAGCTTTAATTTTAATTTAACTTTAATTCAAGTATTTCAAGTATTTTTGTTTGGCAAATGTTTACAAAAGTGACATTTATATAGTACATTTATAAACATTGGTATACATTTATAGTTCATATAGTAAATAGGTAAACGTGTGGGAATTCATTACCATGTTAGACAATCACTATCCAGTAATATTCTGTTTTCACATACTCAGATTTAGTGACGATATAGAGTGGATGACTGGAAGCAGGCCCAACATGTACTGGCAAGTAACATGGAGGGTGATCAGTCCTTTGATGCTGGTGGTCGTTTTCCTGGCTTTTGTGGTGGTTCAGGCAAATGTAGACCCCACTTATGAAGCATGGAACCCAGAATATGTAAGTATAGTAGTAATTTAAGTGTACATTTCATTCAAGTGTCATTGAATACAAATTATGTAACAATGTTCCTCTGCATTTTCCAGGAGGGATTTCCTGCCACCGAAGTGCTGACATATCCAAACTGGGTCTATGCCATCTGTATTCTCCTGGCTGCTGTTCCATGCTCACTTATTCCACTAGGTGCACTCTATCAATTTATTCAGTATTTACCTAAATACCTCGCAGACAGACATCTTAAAATCCCATATGACACTGAAGGCTATGTGGTGGAAACATAATTAGTTTTATGTTTTCTATGCTCATGCTAGTTTATCGTGGAGCAAAACGTGGTTTGATGACAGAATTGACCCTGTTCTATAACATAACACAACAAACATGGAAGATAAAAGGTGGGGGCCAAAAAACAACTGTTTATCTATGTCAAAAGTTAAATCTTTGGGTAAAAAATTAAGAATAATTTGTTTGTTTCTTATTTTTCTGTAAGGACAACGTGAACTCAATCTGATATGGTCTTAACACATTTGGGTAAACTCTGATGATCCATATTATCCCTGTTATTTAATATTATCTGGTGTTGTTACAGAATTATCTTGCTTTCTCTGACTTCTAAGACACCCACAAATGCTTTGATGGACTTTAGATCAGTTGACTGTGGATGCATAACAGTCAGCACTCTCTGATTTTTAAGTAGCTGTTGTACAGCAAATGTGTCTATTGGGTCATTATGCTGTTGTAGTTTTAATCTTTCTTCACAAAGATGCTAGCTATTTTATAATTGTTGATTCCAGCCTTTTTCAGAATTTTGTCATTTCTAGCCATCAACAAAGATTAGCCAAACCAGCTTTACACTTTGCTTTACAATTTGCTTGTTTGTTAGTGACATCCATGGTCCACTGTCCTGCTTATATCTTTTGAATAAACTTGTCAGCTTTCCAGTCCTATGTTGTTTTGTTGACATCTCCATTACCCACACCATACAATAATATTAATGTTCTTGTGAACCCTTAGAGGAGTAAAAATGGACAGGGGATCTTTACTTTGATAACAACCGTATGAGTAAATTATGGAATTGTTCTAAAAATATTTCTCAGAATACGACTGGAAGAGATTTGCATATTTGTTACTCTGCAGTTCACAATACCATTCAATTATTTAAAGAATCTCGAGGAATTTTAGTGCATATGGTAAACACCAATGAATGCCATTCACACAGCATCAAGGGCTATGACTCATCAATAGTTGATAAAGCCACATGGGCATGGTATTAATTTGATAATAATTTGATTATTTTGGTATTAAGTTTTATCAAGTGCTACAATATAGAGTTACATTCACAACTTGAAGCATACTGATTTATGTTAACCATGTCAAGAAGTGATGTCAACTTCTCTGGGCTCAAAAGCGTCTGGGATCGATCAAATAGGTTTATCAGTATTCCAGATCTTTTCTAAAAAAATACATTTTGTGTACTCCAAACCAAAGGTGAAGTGGATCATCCAGACTGTTATCAGTAACATTTCCAAAAGCCAGGGTCTGTCATGCTATGGGGCTGGGTCAGTGCCCTTGGAAAAGATAATTTTCTTTTCTGTGATGGCAGCATTAATGCAGAAAAGTATATTGTCAGTGTAGAGCAGTCTAAGCTGCCATCATTATGACATTTTTGTTCGTTTTTGTATTGTATTTAATTTTAGTTAGAGTTGTCTGTTTACTGTCAGCGTTTACTGTTAATTGGTATTGCCTGATATTGCTAATTATATTTGACTGTTAGTTTAAATGTGTAGTGTTAGTATTGTATGTTTCTGTGTGTGGTTTGTACTGCTTGTTATCTGCTTCACTTCTTGTCTTCACCATATTGAATGTTAATAAAGCACAGACAATTGCATATACTTAGTTCTCCATCACCTTGCTTTATGTACATTACATGTCAGTTATAGCCTGTATATTTATTCAGTTGTCAGGGGACATTACATCTCCAAGCACTCAAGATACTAAAGTGAGTAGTATATCAGATGAAATAATTGCCGATATACATACTTATTGCACTATTCTATTTAATATTTCATTTCTCTGTTAGTATTTACTTAGTATTACTATTAATATAAACTTAACTTACACTTAACATCTAGGTCACCCAAGCAGGATTGGTCCCTTTTTGATTCTTGGTTCTCCCAAGGTTTCTTCCTTCTATTTTCAGGGGGTTTTTTTCAGTTTCTACTGTCACACTAGGCTTGCTCTATTTGGGATTGGCCTTTTAAGATAATATAAGATTGTAAAGCTGCTTCAAGACAACAATCCGTTGTAAAAAGTGATATAAACAAATCTGACTTAACTTAAATAATGCAGTAATTTAATTTGGTTTCCTCTCACAATTATCAAATGATTGATGATTTTCCAGAAAAGCAGACCCAACAAAATTTGTGCAGTGTAAGATTTTACTATTTACTATTTTGTACTGTTTTACTGTTATTTTAGAAATAAGTTATTTGGAAATGTGAGGGTCTTTTGCTATAAAAAGTGTAAAAATGCACATGAATAGTGGATCTGTATAGGTACTGTGGTGGCACTTTGGATCAGATCAGAAAGTTCTGTGTTCAAGGACCAGAACTGACAATTTGATATAAGTAGGCTCCTGACCAAGGACCCTTAACCCACAGTTTTGTAGATGCGTGTAAGATTATATTAGTTGTAAGTCGGTCTGGTTAAGGGCATATGCTAAATTACTAAAGGTCAAGTAAAGTGTACAGTACAGTATTCAGTTTTTCACAACTGTAATTTAAGAAAAAATTCATTCAAATTCAGGAAAATTACTTTCGGGTACAGGAAATGTTTAGAAAAATAAATATGGATGCAATTAACACTTTGCGGATCCACTGCTATATTGATTAGACAAACATTTTGAACACCACTGTATACAGCAATATAATATTTTAATTTTTATAATTTGTAGCATTAGCATATTTATATTGCAATACAAAAAATTTAACTATATAACACCATGCACACCATATATGCTGTTCTGAAAAAAGACACCTGATGATTTAAGGACCTTTCACACAACTGTAAACACACCAATGTAAAATGTACAGTGTATAGTTTGTGTCTTCTAGTTTCACAATTACATTTCTTTGGGATTTAGGAAGGTTGTCTGTGACATTGTCCTGTCCAGCTGTCACATGCTTTGGAACATGCTGGCAGCTTTTGTTAGCCTGTGTGGCCTGTTCTGCTTCTCTGGCACTTTTATACAATGATGTTCTCATACACAGGTATGTTATCAGTTCTTCTCTTACTATGAGTGTGGAGAGTTTGCACCTGATATCTTTGTATACTTCTAATGAGGTAAATGCTATTATACACTTATATGCTATATATTATGTAATTTGTATACATACATTATTCTATTCTATCCTACTTTGTTTTATGTTGTAAAAATATAACATGTGTATATTTAGTGTGTATTTTGCACATTGCTTCATCGGCACATGTAATTGTAGAATACTTTTAAAAGTAGATGAACGGTGGTGTCATGGTAAATTATGAGAATGATGATGTCAGAGGGACACAAAAAAAGAAGAGCAAGAAGAGAGCAGGTAAGAATTGATCCATGCACACAGACCATAAAAACTAAACAACAAAAACATAAGGCTTATCAGAGAGCTGTATTATAAGCAATTACAGAGCAAGACAAATGTTCAGTTCAAAACCATGTGTCTGACTTCTGATAAATATGAGTTTATTTTGGGAGGTATAGTGGCACAGTACTTCACATATCCAGATACCTGTGCGAAGCTTAGTCACTGTGGTAAAGTGGCTAGTGCTGTCACCTCAAACTGAAATCACTAGTTTATTATTGGGCCAGACTCCATCTGTGCATCTGTAAAGTGTCCCAGAGTGAGTGACTGTGTATGTATATTTGTGAGCATGTTCCCTGCGATGGATTGGCATTCTGTTAAGTGTTGGTTTCTGCCTTGCACCCTGTGCTGCTGGTTGGGACCATGCTACACTGCAAACTTTAACTGGATTAACTGGGTATATCAGTCAAATGCAATGGAATTGATCAGAATTTGTAGCTAAAATACAGATTAATATGTACAGTGGGTACAGAAAGCCATTAAATTTTTTCACTCTTTTTTTATTTTAGCAAATGGCTGCAATGAAACAAAGTTCATTTTATTTCTCATTAATGTACTCCGCATCCCATCTTGACAGAAAAAATAGACATAATTTTTTTTTGGAAATTCATTAAAAAAGAAAATCTGAAATATCACATAAGTATTCAGACCCTTTGCTGTGACACTCATATTTAACTCACAAGCTGTCCATTTCTTTTCATCCTTCTTGAGATGGTTCTACTACTTCACTTTACTTAACTGGAGTCCAGCTGTGTTTAATTGAACTGATTGGACTTGATTAGGAAAGGCAAACATCTGTCTATTTAAGACCTCACAGCTTACAGTGCATATCAATGCTAATGAGAATCAATAGGTCAAAGGAACTGCCCAAGGAGCTCAGAGACAGAATTGTGGCAAGGCACAGATCCGGCCAAGGCTACAAAAAATTTCTGGGATGACCAGAACTCCTGGCCGTCCAGCCAAACTGAGCAATCGTGGGAGAAGAGCCTTGGTGAGAGAGGTAAAGAAGAACCCAACGATCACTGTGGCTAAGCTTCAGAGATGGAGTAGGGAGACGGGAGAAAGCATCATGCTATGGGGGTGTTTTTTAGCTGCAGGGACAGGACGACTGATTGCAATTGAAGGAAAGATGAATGCGGCCAAGTTCAGATATAATCTGGAAGAAAACCTGTTCTAGAGTGCTCAGGACCTCAGACTGGGCCGAAGGTTCACCTTCCAACAAGACAATTACCCTAAGCACACAGCTAAAATAACAAAGGAGTGGCTTCAGAACAACTCTGTGACCATTCTTGACCTTAACCCAATTGAGCATCTCTGGAGATACCTGAAAATGACTACCAATGTTCACCATCCAACCTGACGGAACTGGAGAGAATCTGCAAGGGAGAGAGGATCTGCAATGGCAGAGAATCCCCAAATCAAGGTGTGAAAACGTGTTACATCATTTCCAAGAAGAATCATGGCTGTACTAGTTCAAAAGGGTGTTTCTACTAAATACTAAGCAAAGGGTCTGAATACTTGTGACTATGTATTTACGTTTTCTTTTTCAATAAATTGGCAAAAAAAATCTACATGTCTGTTTTGTTCTGTCAAGATGTGATGCTGAGTGTACATTAATGAGAAATAAAATGAACTTTTTTATTTTAGCAAATGGCCGCAATCAAACAAAGAGTGATAAATTTAAAGGAGTTTGAATACTTTCCATACCCACTGTATAAGAGCTAATAAGAATTGCTACACTGATTTGCACTGAATTGAAATTTACTTTCTTCTTGACGTTTAAGCTGAGGCACAACACTGGAAAAAGGAAAGTTGAAACAATGAATATCAGTCAGTTTAGAAACATACAGTGGCACAGTACTTTACTGATGGCTGAAGCTGTGCAATTAAATATAAGCTTTAACAACGTTTTTGTTTTTCAGCAGGGCAAGCATTGTGAACATTTTATGACTTAAAGCTTTACATATATGTCTCTGTGTGCCAGTAGAACAATTGAAGCAGTCCCCATTACTTTAATGACTTTTATTTTACAGTAGTTGCAGTCTGCAGTGTGCTGCTTTTCGTTTAATGTCTTGCATTTATTACTTCTGATCTAGGCAAATACATGCTAGCCTTGTAATTTCAGGATGTTTGTACTCTTTATTACAGCTTAATTAAGGAAATTACAATAGTAGCACAGGTTGTTTAATGAAATTTCACAACAACCAAACAGCTCTAGGGAATCTCCCTAGTCCTAGGAAGCTGCTACTACTACATTCATCCCAGTGGCTTTTTATGCTTGCATTTGCACTACCAGTAGAAACTCTGAAGTGATGTAATGACTAAAATTTAGTGGTACCTCCTCGATCGCATATAGGCTTAGTAAAGGGTCCATTTGATTGTGTTTTTTTTCTTTGTTTGTCAGCTTGTTTTAGCATGAACTTCAGTTGTTCTTATGGCTAATGGTGAAAGACATTTAAAAATCTACAATCCTTCCCAGTTCCGCAGCTGCAGCGTCTGTATCTTGTGACTCACCCCGTGTCTATGCCTAATTTATCTAATTTATATAACAAACAAAGTTTGACTCAAACTCAAAAAAGTTTCAGAAGCTCAAGAAAACTCTCTGTCTCTCAGGATCAGCCCTCATTTGCCTCAGGGGTCCTAAGTTCCGCATATACGTGAGCGGAGCATTGTCGATGTGGGTAAGAAGCTTTTTAATACCTGTTAAAATACAGTAGAACCTCGGTTTCCATTTGCCCTGTTTATCATACATTTCGGTTATTTTTGACTTTTTTTGGCAAAATTTTGCCCCAGTTTTCTCCAGCCCACGCATTCATTCTGTAATAGCCAGTAATATATGTACTGTGTCTTTAAGATACCCTCAAACAGAGTGTACTGTACATGTGCATTGTTGCATTGTAGCAGAGCGTTGTGCAGAACTAGATAAGACAAAATTACTGGACTCAGTAAATATACTTTATTTATCCTTTATATTTCTGCAAGTACCGCCTCCGAGCTTTGGTTCCTAAGTAAATGTATGAACATTCATAAAAATGTTCTAAGATTGTTTATTATGTTTGTTCTAACTTGAGTAGTGAATTTATATTTTATTTTACTATATTTTACCTGCCAAAGCTTGGAGTGAAAATCTAAACATGGAATGTTGTTTCTCGTTAAGGGAGCATATGTAAAACTATAGGTGTTCTCTTTAAAATGTATTTTTTAATGTCTTTTATTGTCTTTATCTTTTAGTGTCTGGAAAGAAATAATTGGATTTAATTTACTTCTTATATGATATATGACTTGTGACTTAGTTATCGTTCATTTTGGCACTTTGGAACATATTAATGACGAAAACTGAGGTTCCACTGTATGGGTTTTTGTGTTTATTATCTGCTTCTATAATTTGTTTCCATCTAATTCTATCTCAGGGTGATCGTATGTGGCACTTTGCTATCTCCGTCTTTCTGATTGAGCTGTACGGGCATAACTTACTGCTTACAGCAGTCTTTGGACTGGTGGTGGCTGGCTCTGTTCTTTTGCTAGGCGCTTTGATTGGAGACTGGGTTGACCGAAACCCAAGAAACAAAGGTACTTGTCTATTTAAGACTTTTATGATTTGATGTTCCATTAAGGAAAGGGGAAATTCATTTTTGACAGTGTTGGCATTGCAATTGAAAAAGCATTGAAATATCTCATCAATGACCTTAAGTAACTGTTGCCAGTGTGATGAAATGAGCATAATTCAGTTGTAAGTGTGAATGTACTGCTCAAAGTTATGTACTGAAGCTCTTCTTTACTCTCTGACTTATGCTATAGTGGCCCACGCATCTTTATTCATTCAGAATATCTCAGTGGCTATCTGTAGCGTTGTGATTATGTTGGTGTTCTTATACAAAAAGTGGATTGAACAAATCTGGGATGGCTGGTTGACTGTGAGTAACTCTTAGCTTTTTGTATTATTCATACATATCATATAATTTAATACCATTTGGGCACATGGATTGACACTCATTTCATTTTTTTACCTGTAGCTCTGGTAGAATTGCGTTTGCATAATTGTATCATTTGTTGTAACATTTTTCATCGCATGGCTCACACAAGGTGGTTTGTTATACGGTGGTGATCATCTTGGCAGATGTGGCAAACCTAGCAAGCACAGCTCTCACCATCACCATTCAAAAAGACTGGATAGTGGTCATCACTGGCTACAACCGTGGTCACTTAGCTGGTAAGAATAATGTCATTATACAATAGTCTGTGTGAATTTGCTAAAAGTCTGTGACATCATTATCTCATGCTGTAGGAATGAATGCCACTATGCGACGCATCGACCAAGTGACCAACATCCTGGCTCCACTGACTGTAGGCCAAGTCATGACCCTGACCTCAAATGTTGTGGGTTGTGGCTTCATCCTGTGTTGGAACTTGATCTCCCTGACTGTGGAGTTTATCTTTCTCTCACAAGTGTACCGTATTGTTCCAGCACTTTCGGTCAAATCACAAACAGAACAGAGCTACCTGGAGAGGAAGAGGGAGAGGAGGAGTTCACAGGGTAACAAGTGTGGTCTTAAATGCTAGAGAGGTGTGGGTCCTTTTTTATAAAAGTGCGCTTTAGCCCTTTGAATTTCAATAGAAATTATGTCTGAAAATTGTTGGCGAACATGTGAAACTTTGTGAATAAGCATTTGCTTTTATGTAATGAAGCTCTGCTTCATTACACTTAAATGTTGTACATGTGTACGTGTCTCATTTCAAGGAGTCACAAAGCTGCGTGAAATTTTTCTAGCCAAATGCTACAACAAATCAATTTGTTTGTTATTTATTGCAGAGCTACCTAAGCTTTCTTCTATCTCGTGTTTTTCTAAACATGCAATATATAATTTTAAAGCCTTTGATTTTAAATAAATTTTCATTATAAAGCTCTGTAAATTGAAATGCCATACACACTCCTTAAACTAAAAGGTCTGAATAATTGTGTGAGAAGAGAGATTTCTGAAATGACAGGCATGACATGTATGGGCATTACATAACCCAGGCAGATTTTAGTTTATTGAACTGCCCAATGCAGAATCTAAAGAAAAATAATTTAAAAACCTCTTCTTGTTACGATAGGGTCCCCGGGAGATCTCGCGAGACCATTCCTAGTCTCGCTAAATCCCCAGGATCCCTATCTGGTG
>JAYJMA010161743.1:0-13688 GCA_036873895.1 Parotocinclus cabessadecuia
CTGCTCTGATTATTGTAGTGATAAACCTCCTGGTGCTTATTGTGGTTCTATGGAAGATGTTGAGGAGAGAGGTGATCGCCACCACTCAACCACAGGAGAAACACGTCCTGCTGGTCATTATGAGATGTGTGGGGGTTTTAACACCTCTATTCGGACTGACGTGGGGATTCGGCATCGGGACCATGGTGTCGAAAGAGAAGGGGATTCACGGGGCATTTGCATTCCTTAATTCCTTACAGGTAATTGTTTCATTCTCATGGCCCACGGAACGGTGCGTTTTAAAATCGAATCACTCACTGTTACTGTATGTTTTGTGTTTTTAAAGGGTTTCTTCGTGTTGATGTTTGGACTGTTACTGGATAGAAAGGTTGGTGTTTTTAGGGTTATCTTTTAGAGAGTTTCTGAATGACGTTAAGGCCGACCTGCCAGTCTTTGAACGATTATAACAAGGGATTTAAACTTTGGTGGACTAGTGGTTAAGGTACTGGACTATGGACCAGAAGGTCCAGGGTTCAAATCCCACCTCTGCCACAGTTGGGTCCCTTAGCAAGGCCCTTAACCCACAGTAGCTTGGCTTGTAAGACTGTATTAATTATAAGGGAATTATAAATGACTGTACATGTGAGGTGTGTGCCCACTAATAAAGAGGGCAGAGTTTTTAAAGTCCAGCAAACCGGCTCTGTTTGAGCCACTCAAACCAGTGCAACATACACACTAACATGCCGCTGCCATGTCATTGTAACTGCTGTGCTAATTATAATTTATTAAACTACAGAAACGTGTGCATACCAGAGAAAGAGAAAGGAGGTCATTTTAACGTAACACAAACACACACAATGCTGTATGTATAGGTGATGTATTGGGTCAACTGCATTTTTATTATTTAATGATATTTAATAAATGCAAGCTTGTACTGTAGCTGTACATTAAGGTTTTTATGTGGCATCACGCACACAGATCTAGTTACGTATATAAACAATTTATTGCACAATTCTCTATGTAAGTAAAAAAAGAAATCAATACACATATTACAGTTTGATATAAATATTAATTTAAATTCACACAAAATGATAATGTAATACTGGGACATACATGACCTCAGAGTCTACATGGGTCAATCACGTATTGTTTGGCTCGTATTTTCCATAATACAACAGATTGTTTTTTTATGCTGAAGCCGTTTAGCACTGCCTGAAAATGCTGCAAAAATGACGTAACATAGAAATTGCATAATAAAAGTCTGACATAAGAAAGGAGCTCATCGTAAAAAAAAAAAATGCATCTACTGTACAGAAAAGTTTTAAATTGAGGTAAGATTTGTGATTTTTTTTTTCAGTTCATATAAAATTAGAGGTCAGCCAGATTGGTGACTACAGCAGCGCTGTAGATGAGATCAGAGATATCTCCAAGGGAAGTCTGAGAGTAATGTACAAGGGCCTGGTTATGCAGGCTTCCCTCCCAGCAACTTTGTCCAGTGTGCAACGGAACCGCCTGGTCCACAGATACAGAAGGATGCCGGTTCGAATTCATACTGCATTGATGTTTACCTTGATATTCTGAAAACCCTCCAGATGGGTTCGAATTGATCTCCCCAAACTCATTCCACTGGTGCTGGGATACGGACCGGTTTGGCCTCGTCTGATCTGTGGTGCTTCCTGATGGTCTGTTACCCCAGGATGATGCTCCAGGAAGGTCAGGGGATATGGATGTAGAGGTAAGTGTAGAATGAGGCAGATTTTGAGGCCAGGGACCTAGTGCTTGTCTCACCCAGTCCAGTGGCTGCTGGTTGTTTATAGTAGATGATGGGTGGTTATCAGAACCGTTCCTCCGACTTGCAATAGCAGAAGACAGTAAAGCAGAACTTGGATGAGGAAAAGGGATTGCGGTGTCGTAACTAGACACAACTGGGCTTTTCTTCCCTGGTCTGGTCAATCTGCCACTTTTAATGCTCCGAGCACGTCTGTTCTGAAACCACACCTGCGCAGGGAAAAGACTAGTTCAATATATTTCTGCAGAAATTAAATAACCATGTTACTAAACCATGAAAAACACATTTAAACACATTTAAAAGGTGAAAATCATTCAGAGACAAATAAAAAAAATACATTACTGCAAATTGTACTATAATCTAAGTCTTTCACAGGGTTTTGTAAACCCAAAAATCATAGCCGGAGCCGTTCAGTTCCCTAGCATTTTTGGAAATTATTTCAAAATAATTTCAAAGGTGTCACTTGACAAGATCTCTCTAGTTACCATAGGGAGAAGAGCTGGACCTTAAAACAGCAGTATGAATTATGTGAAAGAGCATTTACATTTACTGCCTTAAGAAGGTCCCAAGTTCAACCTCACAAGCTTCCATATTGTAATCCAGAGCCTCGAACTCTGATTTGTTTCTGATGAACGTACTTGTGCATTAACATTACTGTTCCTGACAATGTACTTATACTGTCTACTTAAAAGTAAATAAATAAAAGCTATTTAAGTAAACCAATCAGGTGAGAGGACAGAGAGAATCCAAGAATTAAAGCATAATAGCTGTTTACTGTCGACCGACTAAAATAAATTGCATAATAAAATCGAAATAATAATTGTAATCACGCACCAAAAACACTACCTTTAGTTAGAGGAAGTGATGAGGGCCATACAGCACTTTAATAAACTGTTGTATTATCCATTACAGATTATTTTATGCCTTACCTTTCTATCACTGCTATAATGAAAGGAGCTCATAGTAAGAAAAATAGCATGTTATAATACGTACTTGTCCCTCAATTATAAGGGACAAAATAGACAATTAGTCAGACAGTATTATTATTATTATTATTATTATTATGTACTGACACAAAGTCTCAAAGGTGTGACATGCCCCTCATTATGGTTCATCTAAACAATATTTTGATTTTTAAAAAACTGTACGTGGTACATATTATATAGTTATATATTTTCTACGATGAACGGGTAAACCCTGCCTAGGGTTTTTTCCTGCCTTGCGCCCTACGGCGCCGGTTAGGCACCGACTCTCCCGCGACCCTGTCCATCATTAAGCGGATAAGTGCATGAATGAATGATATATATTTGAAGGTACGAACAATTCGCAAGCCTTAGTTACAGATATTTCAAGTGACACAATCAAACCAATGGATAAAATGATTATTTAAAACTTAGAAAACAGTATAATTATTCTCGTTGTTATTATTATTATTACTAACAGCGTGTGTGTATATAAATAATTACCTGGATTTTGCTCTCAGGTAACAGGGTGAGAGCAGCCAGTCTCTCTCTCAATGTGATGTCAGGATAAGGGGTGATAATAAAGGCGCGCTCCAGCTCGGATAATTGCGCGCGGCTAAAAATCGTTCTTTTCCTTTTTCTCGGCCCTTCTTGCTGTGTTTCTGGAGAGGAAAGTGTGCGTTCACTAACTGCATCTGGAAAAAAACAACTCATTAAGGTTTTCATTGCAAGTACAGACTAAACTGATCCGCCGAGTTACGCGTTTTGTCTGTAATTACTGAATCACCAAAGCATTAAGGATTACTGAGCCAATTTCCTCACTCGTTACATTTAGAACTTTATATTCGTACTACTAAAAGTCCCTGTATTGCATCCTAATTCCCACGTCACAGCGCTCACCTGCAAAGTTGTTGTTAAAGATGAAGTCAATTTCCGGATCCTCATTCTTTTTTGGGACGTAGTCACAGGTCTGATCCACAAACAAAGCCATGACCTGTATCCTCTCCAAACACAAAATGTGTCCTGAACTACACAACAACCACCTTTATATCCCGCACCTTTCAACTCCCGCCCGCCCCTAGGTGTGTGTGTGTGTGTGTGTGTGTGTGTGTGTGTGTGTGTGTGTGTGTGTGTGTGTGTGTGTGTGTGTGTGTGTGTGTCCCAGTGCATGGTGTCTGTCTGACCTAATGGACATTGAGGGTTATGATCAGGCCTTTGATCCCCTAAGTGTTTCCTCTCCGGCGCGTCTGAAAACAAGGTTGCCAGATTCGACCTGTGATCAATGTCTAGACCAGCGCAAAACATTTAATCTGTAATTCAAATATTTGCAATCTCAATAGTTAACAATTAAAATGCATTCATTTTCATCCATTAAATCAAAGTACGCGTATAACCTTACAACAAGCAAGTTTTACATATAATTAATTTAAGGAAAAATAACCTTTAAATAATAAAAAAAAGGTTAAACGAGGAAAGCAATTAATATAAAATCGACAACTGAAAACAAAAAATACATGAATATACCTTCATAAATGGATCATTTGTTATAGAATAGTTAAGATGCTGAGTGTATTTAAATCCTGCGTTTGGATCAAACTAAAAACGCTCTCCTTTAAATATAGTGAATAAATCAAGGAAATAATATTTGTTTAGATATTTCTTGCATTTAATAATCATTATGATATAAATAATAATTACTAATGTTAATTAATTAATTCCGTTATTAATTTTATACTATTAATAATAGCAAACGAATAAAATGAACGAATGAATTTGCCTTTAATACACTGTTACACAAAACAAGAGATACTTCAAAATAAAATATCCCATAATGAAAGATAAAAAAAAAAAAACATTTTAAGCAGAGTATATGAGATCAATTACATTTTGAAGTGCCATCTAAACAGAAATTCCCTCTAACACTTGAGTTTGATCTGGTACTGCGGGTGCAGTGATACACTGATAACCCTCAGAGCTGCTGTGATTTAGGTTTATAGGATTTGTTTGCCTTTGGGAATTTAGTTATTTGTTGGACTGGAGAACTTGCAAACACTGCTAATAGGCTGTTTTAAATGCATACAAGTGTAGTAGAGCTCAACAGTAGTTCAAAGTCAAACCTACAAATGAGGACCTTAATGTCACCAGAGTCCTTGTTTATTATAGTAAACACCATGATGTGATGTGCTGGTGTATAAAGGGTAGTAGTCTGAATTTGTAAGGATGTAGTCTGGAAGGTCTTCAGTCATGTCTGATGAATGTCCTGCCTATAACGTTTATATAA
The DNA here is from genome assembly GCA_036873895.1 of Parotocinclus cabessadecuia. Taxonomy (NCBI): domain Eukaryota; kingdom Metazoa; phylum Chordata; class Actinopteri; order Siluriformes; family Loricariidae; genus Parotocinclus; species Parotocinclus cabessadecuia. The sequence continues at coordinate 5,012 of JAYJMA010161743.1, forward strand.
TCACTGGCCTGTTCTTAAGCAGAACGAGCTTTTACCTTACTCTTAATATCAAAAATATATATTTGGTGAGAATTTTGACTTTCCTCTTTAGGAGCAGGGCTGCTGATTTGTATATATCATTTACTCCAAAAACACTAACACGATATGTTTTCTATAATGTATACATGTATAATTTTCAATATCGATTTCATCCGAAACCTGTGCTCAAAACCAGCCTTATAATAAACATATGTATTTGATTATATTGTTCAATAAAACTTATAAACTTGTATGTATGGATGCATTAAAAGCTCGTTGCACTGTCTGTTCTATAAACACGTTTGATTCTATATAATTGGATCCTGTCTTTAAAAGCATAAAAGATTAAATGTACAAAAAGGGCATTTGAAAATAGAACGAACACTCACGTCTAAAACTGTACGAGTTGGTTACTTAATTATTAATAACAGTTCAAATATATACGTCCAAAGAATATTTCATAGGTTTTTTTTGTAGGCCTATAAAAGTAAACGTAGTAAAAATAAGCGTATTTAAGGAGCGGTATGGATAAAGATGTGAAAAATACTAGCCTATTGCATTTAAAACGGTTAAGTATGCAAGGGGTAAACATGAGGAAATCAGTAAACGTGTTCATGTTGTGCAAATCCGATCTGTTATTTGATATTAGAGGATGAATTGTGATGTGCAGGATGCTGATATGCTTCTGAAGGATTAAGATAATAAATAGTAATCTGAGTTGAGATTACTCCACTAATCTGTGCGTTGGACCTCACCGCTACAGAACCCCTAAGTCTAACATTTTTTTTGCCGACCTGTGTTTTTGTTTGTGAAGGCAGGAGAAATTGTGTAGTGCTGCGAAGCATGTCTCGTGCCCTCATTAGCATAATTAAAGCGGGGTGGCGATGCGCGCGCCTGCAATACACATTGTAGAGACCGGACGGATTCCGGAGCACCGGCCATTAACAGCATTACTGACCATCACCAGAGAAGAGGAACACAACACACACGCGCGCGCGCACACACACACACACACACACACACACGCACGCGCGCACACCATCATTATCATGGCATGTTTGTATGTAAGTGAGGGAGTAAGAGGAAGAGAGGGGGGGGGGAGAGATGTTACACACACACACACACACACACACACACACACACACAATAAGAACATCAGAGCATGTTTGTATTTGAGGAAGTGAGAAGAAAGAGAAGCAGAAAGAGAGAGAGAGAAAGAGATAGAGAAGCAGAGAGTGAGAGAGAGAGAGAGAGAGAGAAAGAGAAAGAGAGAAAGAGAGAGAGAAAGAGAGAGAGAGAGAGAGAGACAGAAGCAGAGAGTGAGAGAAAGAGTGAGAGAAAGAGAGAGAGAAAGAGAAAGAGAAAGAGAGAGAGAGAGAGACAGAAGCAGAGAGTGAGAGAAAGAGAGATAAGCAGAGAGTGAGAGAGAGAGCGTGAGAGAGAAAGAGAGAGAGAAGCAGAGAGTGAGAGAGAGAGAGAGGAAGATTCATGTCTCTCATATTCATTTGTTTGGTCAGTATATATTAGTTTGACGTAGCTAAGAACTAAACTGCTTTTCTTGATATAAAACGTATTCAGACCCATTACAGTCCTTAAATAAGGTACTGTTATATTGACATCTTAGTGGTTAACGTTTTAAACCGCTGTTGTACACTGCTCTCACTCTATTTTTGGTGAGCAGTGTCTATCCAAGTTATACCGAACTGAAATTGAGTCAGAGCAGCTGAACACTGAACCAAAGGCTTGAGGGATCACGTCCCAGCAGTGTTAAACAGCCACTATGATCATCTAAGAAGTATTGCTTTCTTTTCCTCATTAGTGACATGTACACCCTTAATATAATGACATTTAGCATTGTACCACAGTGTAATTAAGACTGAGCTTTACTAACTTCACTGAGCAAAGACCAGCAAGCCCATTCAAGTTCACCACGCAAACCATCACTAGACCTGCATCACCCAGTCCATATCAGCACCAGCATCGAAAACACTACGCATGCTGAGTTTTGCCTTTTTTAAAGCAGGATTTGATCATTAAAATGCATTAAACAATTTGAGCACAAATCCAACCTTGAAGGAAACCATCTAGAACATAACCCATGCTTTTAATATGTCATTTTAACATCTATATTGTAGGTTTAGTGCACTGCATAGGATTGGAACATATATTGCAATATTCTTCGATGCAAGACTACGTCATAACCACCCCCGGACCCTTGAGCAGGTCCGTTAATCCTCAACAGAATGTCTGCTACTTTGCACAAGGATCAAATTAACACTGGAAATGCTAACTGACACGACGATGCTGTAAAGTAAACGTTTATATTTTTAAAACACAGAACATAGACATTTAGGTTTTTGTGTTTTCATTGTTGTAAGACATAAATATGCCTGTGTATTTTCCAACATGCATCATACTGACACACGCTGGCTGTTTAGTTTCACAAAATCCTATTGGTTCGTGGTTCAAACGCCTTTATAACACCCTTAGTTTTAACAGCTTCTGTGTTTCTCTTCACTACAAAGGCCAAAGGAAATCTTTTCAGGTGCAATACTTAACACAAGTCCTGCCTCATAGAACGTCCGTCTTCAAAAGCTCCTGTAGCCACTCACAATCTCCTGCTTCCCCACAATGTGATGAACCTCTGCATCCAATACACACATTTCTTTGTTTTATATCTCAGGGGCACACACTGCTCCTTACCTATAAACTTCCCTCATTATTCTCACGCCGTACTTACGACAAAGCCACTGTCCAGCATTTAGCAGACGCTCTTATCCAGAGCGACTTACAATTAACACGGTCTTACATTTTTACATTACACACACATGAAACGTAACATAACACAAAGGTAGCTAAGTGATTATATAAGTGGTTGTAACTCAGCTGGTTCACCATGTTAAAACCGAGGAGATAAAAATCTATAATAAAATAAATAGGACTTATCACTACACCAGGTGTGGAAAAAATGCCCTATTTGAGGTCTGCGGTTGCTCAGAGTAACAAACACTGGGTTGCAAATATGAAGCTGATCCTGTAGCGCTCTTAATCCTTAATTGTATGAGGGTTGCCGTGTCATCCCGCTACCTAGGGTTAAGAGTTAAGATATGCATTTGGGCTAAGGTACAACAGAGGAAATTACTGAGCACGTTCCTACGTTGATACAGCACTTATTCCTTGGGGTTTCTATTCAACACTGAAATATTTACCTACTTCAAATAAAATCTGGATACTAAACTGATCAAATCACACCCCACATCTTCCCCAAAGACCCAACCCAAACCTCACCCCGCCATATCTACAAAGAGTCTGGGGGGAGTTCATATCTCGAATCTGGCAAGGTGAAGTTTGAACAAGGTGTGCACCTGGCCACTCGGTCATTCTGTTGCACTGGGTGTCTGTCCAACTTTTATCTCTTAGTGATCTGCCTCACCAGGTGCTTTCGAATCACTGAGCTCGTTGGCACATATCAGACTAGGGGCGTTTCCGTGTGGTGCAGGTGCTTAACAAGGCAAACAAATGTTCCACAAAGGGCAGTAATGCTTCTTCTTGGCGGGAGAAATCACTCAAATCGCTTGAGGTGGTTGTATAGAGACTGCACATACGTAAACACGCACATGGGATCAGGGTTTGGGCCCATTGCCATCATGTCGTCTACCTCGATCAAGCGAATGCAGTCTGCTTTCTCCCTGAGAAAAAGACTTAAGAGGCGTAAGAGGATGATCCAAAAGAACACCACGCACACAAAGGTTCAAACACACTTACTCAGCAGTGGTGAAGGCTAAATCGAGGTTGTGTTTGTAACGAACGGGGTTTAGATCGTCGTAGTCAAACTCGTTAGGGAAGAACGAGTGGACCAGCGCACAGAATGCCATTCCATCAGACCAGCTCGAGGAAAAGTTATGGATGTCTATGTGCTGAAATGATAGAACAGTATGATACATACAGTCTATAAACAATTAACGGCGCACAATTATTTCGATGATTCATGTAGTGATCAACATATAGTGGGTGGAACTGGCAACAGACCTGGTACCCGATGGTTTTGGATCGGCACCACTCCAGCAAAAGCTGCTTAATGCTGCTGGCACTGGATGTGCCGAGGCTCTGCGAACGTCTCAGTTTAGGCCTCAACTCCACGCTGTTTCCACTGAAGACACAATATTGATTTGAGACACAGTTCTACCTGCCAAGTGTCCCAATTTAAGAAGACTATGGGTAGATTAACCACAGTGGTGGTTTCTGAGTATAGTTTTTAAGACCCTTTGATTGGAATCACCATGTTTACTGACACGTTTTCCCAATAAAAACCTGAATGAGCCAAAAGTTTGCGGACAACCAAAATGTATACCTTGAATACGGGTAATTAGTTCAGAGCCTTTACATTGATAAGAAGGCTAGATTGTGGAACATGACTGTTAAGATGGCTATAGAGTCAAGTTTTCTGTCCAAGCCAGCCACGTTCTACGTCAGAGCTGGAAAAGCGTTTCATTACGCACCGCTTAACAGGGAACCTGACTTGTTGGTGAGGTGCTAGCCCATGAAACAGGGTCATATTGAGAGTCACTGAGGCGTCCAGTACATCCCATTCTACTGCCACTGTTTGTTTATTGACGCTCTTCGCCTGTATGCTTCATAGTGCAAACTCTGAGAGCGTGACTTATATAAGAGAGCTTGAACAGTCGTCCACAAACGTCCGGGCCATACAGACTTTACATATGGTCAGTGTGAAAAGAGCATTGTAGCCATGGCATAAAAACAAGATGATCAGCTGTAGAAACCTGATCGGCTCAGAATTCATTCTTTCAAACCTATCCTGCTTGCTGCGAAAGCCCGTGTTTCTCGGTAAGGTCTGTGACCTCTCCAAACCTTTCTTACGGCCCACACCGTCAGACGTTTTGCTAAAGCTGCAGACAAAATAAATAAAAAAAAACAGATCATTTGAATGTTCCCTAGGAATCAGCCCTTATCTGTAGTATAACATCTTTTTTTTATAACATCTGATTAATAAAAGCTTCTATGGTCCTTACTTGTCACCGGCTGGTTTACAATCAGACAAAGGATCAGGCTTAGAAAACCTGTCTGAAGTCGTGTCTGGGGAAAAAAAGAAGACATTTAATAGTACCCACAATCAGCATTGTGATGAAAAGCATTGAAAAGGTGTTTAAGTGAAACAGTAGGACAGCAGGGACGGCAGTGGCTCAGTGGGTTAAAGCTCCAGACGACTTATCAGAATCACCAAACGCTCCAAACGTAGACCACTTTTCAACCTAGATTTTTACCTGGTGACTTACGCAAACTTGTATTTGACTTCTGACTCGAGGTCCATGGCTTGACTGCAGACACTAAAATAAAAAAAATAAATAAATCAGGCAAACATTGTTAGGTACATGAGAAATATAATAATGACTTTTACCTACCTGGTCTGCTTGGAGAGTCTGTAATTGTTTTAGGAGCCTCTGCATGTGATGCTGTGTGGCTAAACAACAAAGGATTAACATGTGGCCCAATGCTGGATTGAGCCTGAGTAACATTGGAAAGCTTTCTGAGCGTCTTAGGGCTTTGGGGTATTTTGTTTTGCCGTGTGACGGACAGTTGTGATGATCTCAATTCTTGCGACATCATGGCAATCCCTGATTGAATAAAGAAGCGATGAAGCAAAGTGAAGTCAGCAGTCTGACTGATCAGGATCAGATTGGTGTTGGATATTCAATGCCAATACAACTAAAGGTTGTATAGAGTGTTCAGGTGTGTTGTTGCATTGTGTAGTAGCAGACAGCTTTGTGCTGAACTAGGCAAGACAGGATTACTGGACCCAGCTCGTTTACTTTTTTATTTTTTATTTCTGCTAGTAAAGTCTCTGAGCTTTGGTTCTTAAGTTCATGTACAAGCCCTGGCCAAAAAAAATATGGAATCAACACTTTTGGAGGAAAATCTTTTAATTGTATAATTTTGTAGAAAAATGTTAATCACAGAGACATGCCTGAAAGCATTTTGTTTGGTCAAAATTCCAACCTAATAATTAATAATGAATGAAAAATAGAAAGGAATATAATCACAGTCACAATAGTGCTTTTGGATCAAGTAGAGGAAAAAATATGGAATCACCAAATTCTGAGGAAAATAGTATGGAATCGCTCTGTAATCAAATCGCCTAAAAGAAATGGGATGTAAAGCTAAACGAAAGCCATCATTAACACAGAAACAGAAAAGAACAAGGTTACAGTGGGCTAAAGTAAAGCAATCATGGACTGAGGATGAATGGATGAAAGTAATCTTTAGTGAATCTGCATTGGGCAAGGGGATGATGCAGGTACGTTTGTTTGGTGAAATGTATAAAGATGACTGCCTGAAGAAAACATTTCCTCAGTCACTGATGATATGGGGCTGCATGTCAGGTCACGGCACAGGGGAGAGGACAGTCATTACATCTAGAAATTGAAATTTTGGACTCTTTCCTTATTCCATCTGAAAGAACGTTTGGTGATAATGACTTCATTTTTTGAGATGATAACGCATCTTGCCATAGGGCGAAGAACATGAAAACTTTCCTTTAAGAAAGACCTATAATGTCAACGACAAATAGTCCAGATTTCAATCCGGTTAAAAAATCTGGTGGAAATGGAAGAAAATAGTCAGTGACAAAACTCCAACCTGCAAAGCTGATCTGGCAAAAGCAATACCAGACAGTTGGAGACGGATTGATGAAGAACACGGTTTGTCATTAGTTAAGTCCAAACCTCAGAGAATTCAAGCTGTTATAAGAACCAGAGGTGGTGCAACAAAGTACTAATGGTGCAGTGTTTTTGTTTCTTGATTTTTAAAATATTTTCCTCAGAATTTACTTATTCCATATGATTTGCATGTACTTGATCTAAAAACACGTTTGTGACTGGCTAGAGCAATTCTATTTTGTATTGTATATATTTTGTATTGTTTTCTTAATGCCAAAATATTGGAATTTTGTGGCACGATGAACTTTTTTTTTCTACGAAACGAAACAATTGAAAGATCTTCCTCCAAGAGTGGTGATTCCATTCTTTTTGCCAGGGCTTGTACATTAACAAGAATGTTTTCCAGTCAGTGTTATACTTACAGCCCCCATCAAAGCCAGGCCAGACCCCATTTTCACCACTGTGGGGACAATGTTGAATTTACCTGCCTGCAAATGATCAGATGAGTAAAACAAAGATAAAACCAGATAAGTAAAGCAAACAAGGCAACCGAAAGCAGTAGTGTTGCCGTCATTCTGGTCAGACTTACCTGCCCATGTACGATAACATCAAATCGAATGCCATAAACTTTAAACAGAGAGCGGTAAGTCTCTCCATCTGCGTCTCTGTAATATCGAGCGAACCTGTGGGTTGGGTTTGGGGAATGCAATGAAATTACATTCGCAGTTAAGCTCAGCAGAGGGAGACGGCCCACTTTTAATAAATACTAAACAGAAAATATGCGTGCTTGTGATGAAGACACCTGAAATTGTAGCCTGAGATGTTGGAGTTTTTTGTGGTGTCCAGACGAGTGAAGCTGTATTCTGGGTTGCAGTTCGATTCATCTTTATCTAAGTCACAATCCCAATTAATCACCACTCCAATGGCACCACCCTGTGTAAAGAGCAGAAAAGAGCTCAACGGCATTAAGAGACATTCCATCAAATAAGGCATATCGCCCATTATATTACATGTATAGATAATTATATATATATTTTTTTTATTTTATTTTATAGTTTTTTATTTTTTTATTTTTTTTATTATATTTAGAAGTAATGGGTCCTGCACAGTGATGAAACTGCAAATTTAAAGTGCACTGCTGACACAAATAGGGGATATTTCATTTTAAATTATCCCCCAATTTTTGTGAGCAGTATTATGAATTTAAAGCATTAATTAAAAAAATACCTAGAGCAATGAAAAACAACGTGTGTTAGCTGTCCCTGGTCTCTTTTACAACACTTTACAATGACATAATGATTCTAAACCTTCAGATATATTGTATTGTTTTGTTGTTGTGTTACTCCCTATCATATGTTTAGCAGGAGAAATGCATCATATTTGACTGTTAATTACACATTTAATCATGTCCCCAGGTTGTCCTGTTTCCCTAACATATAGGCGCTTTTGAAAAGAATGGAGCATACCACGAGTCACATGGTCAATCGAAAGTTTTATCGTCTAAACCTTCTGAAATGTCACAAAATTCTCTCTTAACGTTTTCCTGTGTGTTTGAACTAGCTGTAGTTCATATGTAGTAACGTGACCATGGCTGAGAAGGTCAACTTACAATGATGTATACCAAAATAATTTGAGATTGTCATTTGTTTATTGTAAATGTATTTATTGTACCATTTTTGCTAAATCATTCAAACGCACTGTCGACGACACTTTGTGCATTTGCTGATTTGGCGGTAAAAAACTCCTGTAACACTTGAAAAGAGGAACAGTTACCATGTAAAAATGAAATAAAGTTGGCCAGTACTCATTATGAACGGGTAAATATGTTTGTTGTTGTTGTTTATCTTTGAATCAGTGTTGAGAAACTGTAAAAAACAAAGTTTATTTTTCACAACAAGTAAATGACAGAAAGACTCAAAGATCTCTGTGGAGCTGGAAACATTAGTGACTTGAGATTGGTTTATGTTGCTTATCAAGTCTGCATA
>JAYJMA010161754.1:0-13688 GCA_036873895.1 Parotocinclus cabessadecuia
TATATATATATTATGAAGGATATTTATATATTTCTATATATTTTATTAATATATATACTTCCCATAGTCTCCTGATTTTGTTCCTTCACAATTAATTATTTTGAAAGGCAATGATCCTTTCTGACCAGTGCTTTAGGGAGATGACATTTAGCAGATGCTGAGACTTCTATATGCATTAAACACTGTTAAAAACATGTGCAGAAAACAGTGAGTCCTGGATGAGTAGACCTAGATGCACAAGTTTTCATAAGTTTTAGCATTTGTGTATAAGATCTTTGTGACTAGTGTTCGCTTTTTTATAATACATTGTTATATTTATATAAATTTCAATACTGATGTCCTCACAGTAACCGAGCCTTATAGCTCTCATCTTTGGGATGATTAGTGTCCAGGCATTCCTGGTTGTGTCAGTCTATATAAGCGTAGAACCAGCATAAAATGCTCACAAAATTAGAGGACATTTCAAAATGAGTACAAAGAGGACAAGAACTGCTGGACAATCTGATGATATCCATGCCTTATTGCTGTCAGTGACTTGGGTGGCCATACACCTTACTGAACAGTCAATGTGTGGCACTCTTGTCCAGTCCTGTTTGACATGCTTCTGTTCATTCCCATAAATATGTCACTTGCTACTCAATCATGATAAGTGAGTTTGCATCTCATTTGCATAATCAGACAACTTTCTTCAACTTTTCATTTGTTTGCTGGTGATCTTGTTAATGAAATAAATGCTTCTTTTTTAATCGCTTCACATTCATTTGAAATATAACACATTTTTTGTTAGCAGTGTATTTCAGGCCTGTATTAATCCATATACAACTGCATCATAAAAACGGAATCAGTTACTAACTACTGATTTCAGTCACACTGCATGATTACAAGTTTATGGATTCTTACACTTTTCTCAACAAGTCTCTACCTCCTAAGCTAGTCAGTTTGTCGACTTTATGCGATTCCCACCTAAAACAAAGTCCATAAAAAATTATTGCCTTCCAAACTTGACTTGTAGTGAGCTCTGACGTTAACTCCATCAGAGACTCATATGAGGTGAACTAAACCTCCAGATGTAAGCCAGGGCATATAGTACAGCATACATATATACATGTTCAAACATATATTCATATATGTTTCAGAACTTAGTGAAAAGCTTTGTCGAGAAGTGACAGTTATAGATTAAAGGTGGGAACAGAGTTCCCTCTAATACTTTGTTTTTGAATGTAATGTTAGGCTGTATAGTCTGTATGGAAGCAAGAGTAAACTGAGTCAAATATGACAGCAGCATGCAACTGTAAGTAAAATCAAAATTAAATAATTGCCAACAAATGTTACATTTTTTTTCCCAATGTGATGCTGTGATCAATTAAATTACAGCAGGGATAATTGGTAATTTTGCAAGCTACTCCTTAATCCTTGGAGCATTGTTTTAAAAACAAAGCCTCAAATCATCCTTGATCGGTGCACGATTGTGCTATTTAGTTTTGAGTGCTTTTTTGAGAATTGTCACAATGTGATCACATCTGCGATCTCGTCGGACAGCCAGGCACCTCCTCTTGCTAGCATCTTCTCCGTTCCTCTCCTCTTCTCTTGCCCTTTTCCTCCTAGTCTGCAGGTGGCGCTGCCTCCACCCTTTTCTTCCTCTATTTATTACGCTCCCCAGTTTCTCTTCCTGGCCAGTTATTAGATTTCTTGTACCTTCATACGTGTCCCGTGGCCTTTTCCGACTCCCTTTAGATCTCCTTTCCATTTCCCTGTCGATGTTGTTTTAGGTTTCATTTTCTGCAGTTCCATTTCTCTGTGCACTGCTTATATTAAAGGCTCACTTGCGTTTATGTCCGCCTTTTGAGTTTTTGTATTCCTCCGAACGCAGCGTTAACATTTTTATGGTTCAAGAATATTCTGGTGGTTCATCAGTTGCCTTGGAGGTTGTCCTCACGAGCAACTTTCTCCATTTTTGTTTTGTTGTGAAATAAATTGGATGTATTTTTAAAAATTGTGTTGCCAGTAAAGTTTATGACTTAACAATGTGTGTATGTACGCATCAGTCCGTACACAGTTGTACCGAAAATGGCAGGCAAGGATCAGAGTAAAGCAGTTCAAAGGTACCACTATGCACGGTACTAGGAGGACGAGGCAAGAATCAGTTTCAGGTCAAAAACACCTTAGTGAGGCGCAGTCTACAGATCATGAATACGGATGTGAGCAGCACACAGTGAATACGCAATTAAGATTTTTGCAGGCAATGCAGATTTTATTTTATGACTTGACAGTTGTATTTCTTTGTGAGTGAGTGGGTGAGCGTGTGTAGTCTGCAGCATGGTGTAAAAAGCAGAGGGGTAGTAGTGCACATCTACCACTTAAAAAAATAGCTGGCTAGAGCTAAGATGGGGATAGTGTTTAAAGAATTTGTGGAATTAGTCTGATTGGGTTTTTAGACTGTGTGAGTTTCAAGATGGATAACAGATAGTGAGAAACTTGTTGATCGGATATTTATATAGTAGTGCTGATGTCCCACTACGGGTTCATGACCCTCAGTTTTAAGTGATAGATTTGAAATTAAACTGTGGTTGATTTGTTTGTTATAATATTACTTGCAATTCGACAGAGCTGTCCTGCTGCATCTGCTATGTACTAATAGCCAGCAAGTCAAAATTATTTTTTGTGATTGCCTCCCCATTCTGTGCTTGTGCTTCCGCAGTTGAGAACCACTAAAGTACTGCATTTTGCAGATATCCTTATCAAGAGCAACTTACAATTGAACAGTGGAGAGTTAAGTGCCTTGCTAAATGGCCCCAAAATGGGAGAAGAAATAAGATAATAGAATGATACCTTTAAACACAGTATAATGAGTAGTTCAGAGCCTGAACTGAAATCTGGAAGTTTAATTTAATTACATTGCCTTCAGTGCAGTCATTGAAAGGGTTAAATCATAGCAAACGGCATTTAACTATAATCAGCAATGCCCAAATTGTAACACATTGTGACATTAGTACATATGGTCACATGCCTTCAAAGTTGCATACGAGTAACCTTTTATGAGCAAACAAAGTTGAGATAACCTAGCAGTTGAGATAAATCAAATATTGTAAATTAGGTCAAGTTAACCAGAATATTACATCTTAGGGAAGTTCTCTGTGAAAGACTGGTATGAGGAAGTGCTAAGGATTTGTGTCTCTGGAAAGTATTTTATGTACTGTAATTGTTTTTATGAGTAAGAGTGATTATGAATTTGGAAATTAGAACCTCTAAAATATAAGTATGATAGATGCACTGTTAAATTCCTGGTTTGTCTAGCATGAAGCTTACACACAGACAATGAAAAATGCTAACCAAATTGACCTGTGCCTGCACTGACAGTGTGCTTTAATAGATTTTTTTAAAACTCTGGACTGTAAATGTGTTCTGACATCCAAGATTAGTCTCGCCTCTTTTTTGATGAATGGAACACAGGCTTTAGGCACCACCCACCCTCCTGGTTCGTGCATGCTGTCACTCAAAGCATTGTTCCTTTTGAAATCAATGTTAAGTGCAGGTTTTTGTTGAATGCTGAAAATGTCCTTGTGAAGGCAGCCTAAAAATAAGCTTAGACCTCAGTCTCATTCAGTGTTAGCCTTCCTGATGACAGGTAAAACTGTAGGCCTCTCATTGATAGAGCTGTTTGAAACATGCTTTTATGTGGGAGCTCACCGCATGTTTGATTAATTGTTGTTTTTCTCCTGTTGAAAGATTATAAAAATAGTTATTAATAGCTATTCATATGAGAAAAGAGGGTTACCAGAAGAGTACCAGTAGCTTTGGAAGGTTGCCTAAAGAACAGCAACGGAAATTATTTTTTTAACTTGTATTCTATTGGACCGCATAATTTCTACATGTTTTCCTGTCACCATGTCAACAGATTTTTATTTAGTGGAATGTTAAAAAATAATGAGGCACTTTGAGTATTTGGTACTCTTTATCAGCTGTTTTATGTAAAAATGGATACTAGGGAAGTAAACCTCAGAAAGTAAAGGAAGTAAAGATCAGAAAACCTAGTACTTTTTGTTATACCAGAAGTCTCTAGTATAGTCATATTCTGGTTCATCAAGCAAAAACATATATAACATCAATTAAGAATGATGGAACAATAACTGGACAATAACTGACAGAAAACCATCTTCTAAGTAGCCTCTCATGATGATGCACACTTGCTAGCAATATCATCCTACATGGATCTACTCTGGCACTTTTCTTTTTCCACAGCTGGCTGTAAGTGAACAGGTCCATCGATTTAAAACCCTTACTCCTGTGAACGTCCTTGTCTGGCGTTTTTACTCACCCCCTGCTTCCTGGCCTCCTGATTTTTATTGTACTCTTTATCTGGTTTGTGGAATCTAGAAAATATTAACATTACTACTTTGTATTTGCACTGTTTGTTGGGTTAGTATGTTAGATTCAGTTTGTAGGTTCGTCCATGTGTATTAGCCCTCTGTGTGTATTTGTACAGTGTGTAAGTGTTAGCCTCTCTGTTTACTGTCTGTGTTAATATAGTCGTTTAGTTTGTCTGTGTTAATGTTGTTTCAGGCTTTAGCTGTATAGTGCTTTATCGTTTAGCATGAGTTTAATGTCTATGTTTTTAGCCTGTTAGCCTTTTAACCCTAGCCTTTTAGCAGTGTTAAACTTAAAACACTCATACATGTGTACATACATCTTCTTGCCTTGGAGTGTTGCACATCTAAAGGACTAGTGGAACGAAGGGGCTGACTCTGTGGTGGCCTAGTGGTTAAGGTACTGGACTATGGATCAGAAGGTCCAGGATTCAAATACCACCTCTGCCAATCTAGCACAGTTGAGTCCCTGAACCCTTAACCCACAATTGCTTGAATTGTAAGACTGTATTAATTTTAAGTCGCTCTGGATAAGGGCATCTGCTAAACGACATACATGTAAATTCTGAAGCTACATATGTCTGTGAAATGACTATGATTATCTAAATAATAAAAAAAATTATGACTATATAACCTTTCATTTTTTTTATGTATAATTTTGAATGTATAATATAATACACAATTCCCTTCATATAAGTTAACAGTAAATCATGTGCTGCAGTATGAATACTGCAGCTCAAGTACAATAGTTTGTGTGCTGATTCAGAAAATGCATTACAGTGAATCCTCAGAATGTTTTGAATGTTTTAACTCCCTTTGAAGTCTGACTAAAATTTTCCAGTAAGAAGTAATGTGAATAGGATTAATCCGTTATTGACCACCAGATGATGGTTTCTTAAACCCTATATTTGTATGCAATTTTCGTATGCTAACTCGTAAACACTGCACCAACATGAAAAACATTCATATAATAATAACCCTAACCCTCACCCTAAATGATTACATGATATAAGCCCAAAACCAATTTCCAAATCAAAATGAGTTGAGCTGGTGGCATACTGTAACAAGGTAATAGAGGTATGAGGGATGGCGAGGTTAGTGCGTTGATGGTCCTCTTTCATAAGGACTGAAGAGATCTGACCTTCTACCTTGAAGCCATGATTAATTAAGGGCAATATATGCTAACCAAAAATGTAGTATAACTTTCTAAAATTGCAATTTCATCTGGGCTTTTTGCTGGGACCGTGGCTGAGTGTGTATAGAATTGCTTGATTAGGGGTGAATGGGGTGTGAATAAAAGTGTTCTGCATAGAACAGTCTGTAGCGATTAGCAAATCAGTAAATGGTTGGATATCATGCGGCTGTGACTTACAGGTTTTTGGGAGCAAGAAAAAAATGGACAGTTTGATATCTGAATTGGTCAAATAAAGAAGCATTTATAATCCAGAGGTTCCACTGTGACTGTCAAGTCTTCCAGTCTTTAGATAGATAGCAGTACATATTCCTCACTCAACCTAGACCCACACAATAAAAGAAAAGGCATGCATATTTGAAAGTTGTTCCCTTTATGTCACCATTTTCTGTAGGTCTGACCGTGCTACAGAAGATCCTCGACACTGCAGCAGAAAAAACCTGGCAGGTGACATCCATCAACTTTGACACACTTACAGAGGCAGCATTCTTAAAAGCCATCCAGGATTTGGACAACAAAAAAGAGCACAAGATCATTCTGGATTGTGAGCTGGAGAGACTGAATTCCATACTTAACCTGGTAACATCCCCACATTTTGTTGTTGATGAATAACCATAAACAATTTTTTTCTGTAATTGTAGTGTTTTTCCCTTTCTGTCAGGAAAAGGGGAGATTTTTTTTCGTACTCAACACAAATAGGTGCACAAAACAAAGCATATTGACTTTGTAATCTCAATAAAAATTGTCAGTAGCAGACACCTGTTGAAGATGATCGTACCAACTTTCCAGCAAGCAGGCCTATCACCTTGGTAAATTGTAAACTACCAAAAACCACAGAGAATGATTGCTGAGTGCAGGAAGCAGTACCCACTGATAAGAAGCCATGTACAGTGGTACGCTTTGGTTTGTGTGATGTAAAGCACAACATATTGCACTCAGAGCAATAGAAAGGCATTATCTGGACTTTTGAATCAAACTTTATGATCTTGTAGTCTGACTGATAATCGACAGAATGTTACCTTGGCCCAACCAAAGTGCACCTAATTGACAAAACATAGCCTTAACACTACCTACCTAATATTATTGTGTATGTCTTCCTGATGTCATAAAGGCCCTTACTCATTCATGCTTAAACTGAACAAGATGTTTTACTATGTCCTGTGAAATCTCACTTTGCGAATCATGAAAATATATGATGTCACATGCATTGTGTTTATTACTCCATCTGATGCATTAATCCCACAGGCTTAACTTCCATTCTGCAATGGTAAAGGTGAATTTGAGATCAAGGATGCTTAAAGGCTCAGTGGGATTATTTATGAATTTTTATTTTTCATTTCAGATAGCACTAAAATAGACATATATTTATTTAAATTTGGTGAAACTGTTACAATAGCACACTTTGGTTGCTAAACAATTTAAAACTCACAATCAGTTGTAATTGCATCAGACTATTTTTTATATTTTTATACACAAATATACATTTTAAATGTTTACTCTTGAAAAATTAAAAAAATATTTATAATTCAGAATTAAAAATATGTAATATATGAAGTGGGTGAAGCTGGGCAGCACGGTGACTCGATGGGTAGCACTGCTGCCTCACAGCAAGAAGGTCCTGGGTTGGGTCCTTTCTGTGTCTGCGTGGGTTTACTTTGAGTACTCCTCCCACAGTCCAAAGACATGCGTTAGGTTATTCGATCACTCTAAATTGGGACATTGATTCTAGGGCATAATAGTCTGCCTGGCTAGAGAGTGAGGTGGTGTTAAATAATGACTAATACACCACTGAAAGTAGCCATGGAGGTATATACTTGGTCTGCATGTTTAGATAGAGGATATGTGTCAAAGTAACATCCACATAAATGCCAGGTCCCAAGATTACACAGCGGAACATTACCCAGAGTACAACACTGTCATAGTTATTCACTTCACCTGCCAGTGGTTTTAATGTTATGACTAAACAGTGTATCATCTAAATCTAACCACTGTGGGAAATCAACAGCTCAAATAAACATTCTAAGGAGACTATATGCTTGATATGAACTGTAGCCACAGAAAATATTGGAACATAATGGAGCTGTCACTACTTTGATTTTTGGCAGTCATATCGATGCTTGCAGAGTATAATTACCCTAATTAGAAAATATTTAAGGATTTCAGAAGCTTATTCACAGGTGTGCGGCGTCTTGGTACATACGCAATCATCAAGGCCTGTAATTGGTGCTCCCATGGTGACAGATGCCAAATGACACAATCTGTCACATACCTCAGGAGGGACTGAAGATGTGTGATTAACTGCTATAAGACAGGATCAATTAGTTTCTGTCTAGGGGGGCTTATAAAAGTTAGATTATGAACAACAGATTGTGGATCTGTGCATATAAACGCGCAATGTTCTGATTGTGTCTCGATTTTCAGATTGCAGCACAAAAAAAGAACTTGAAGACCTACCATTTCATACTGGCAAATCTGGTAAGACATTGTCATACCTTACCAGCCTCTGATATAGGGTGTGACTTCTTTTTCTAGTAAATCAGAAGGGTACGGTCATACAAATCGATAGCAAATTACAACCCATGATTTCCTTTCCTTAATTCTCCATCAGTACTGAGCGCCCATGTTTTTAAATGCAGAACACAATGCAGACAGATTGCTGAATGCATGCTGAGTTTGAGAATTATCATCTCTCCTTCTTGTGGATGACATTAACTTCAGATGTCTTTTCTTCTGCAGCTGTGGGGGGGATTGCATTGTGTGACTGTGTGTGGGAGCTGTATAGATTGTGACTTGTATTGGGCTTGGATTTTGGTTATTCTGTTGAACAGCATTTGTAGGAAACTTAAATTTATTACGCATTAAACTTTAGATTATTACACAATTCTGTGGCTGTAGTTACTTTGTTTAAAAAGTCAAATTATTGGCAGATAATTATAACAAATATTTTTTAAAAAGTTTAGGTATTTTAATTAGTTTAGGTTGCCATATAAAACCTACCACAATCTGCAATAAACCTAATTAAGTATAGGTTTTTCTGTACTTTTTTTTGTGTATTTCTGACTAGATTAATTGTAACCACACACATTCTGAGAGTACCACCAAGTTGTGTCCACTAATTTGTTTTAGTGTGGTGTGTTATTTTAGTCACATAAGGAGGACATCCCCACCAATATGCTTGAGTTAGCTGAACTAAGTCTATTATGCCCATGACTATTGTGTTGATATAACCCTTTGTCTGTTATTAATATAGCCAATGATGCTGATAGAACATTACACTACATAATTTGCCACACTGTATATATTATGCAATATGACAGTCTGATACTTGGAAGTTTTTGCCCTAAGCAGAAATGACAAATAACTATGCAGTAGCTGAAGTCAATGGACTATTGAATCACTGAATTAGAAACAGGAACAACTGTAGATTGGGTTTTAAAATCCAAAGCATTGTCATTTTTTAATCATAAAACTAATAATAGCTTCTGACGTGTTTCTCAGTTCTGCAACTTAGAGTACATTATAATGGAAAAACATATTCAGTGTAGAAGAAGTACTTTTGCCTCAGCACAAAGATATTATTCAGAAAGTAGAAGAGGAAGTTGTTTAGGAGAAATATTTAGGAAGGCTTGCCAGTTGTGTCTTTTAAAAAGAGGAAGTTGTGCAGTAGTAACAAGCTATAAATTCTGTTGTAAAATTCATAATAATTGGGCTCTATTAGAGGAAGTTCGGCTTCCATGAAATGGCAGTAACAAATGAAAAACTTTCTAGCTGAGTGCTTAATTGTGTTCAGTGATAATGGAAAAGGATATCATCCTATAAATAAAGATGATCATAAAGCCTGTAAGGATTCATCACTGTGTTAGAGAGACCCATGGGATTCAGCTGAGTCTGGGAAAGCCGCCTAATAAATTCAAAAGTAACAAACACACATCAAGTAACACACACACACACACACACAACTTGAAAAAAACAACTTAACGACAACTTAACGCCTGCATCACATCACTTGGTTCAGTGCTGCAGAGCCATATTGATTAACTGTTATATTTGAAATACCTCTGTTGTATGTGGGGCCCATTTGTTTCATCCCATTCTTTTTATTAAGATGGATACTAGCATAAAATACCATTATGGAAGCTTAAAGTAAAAGAGTTTATTTATTTGTGTTTATCTGAGCCACAGCAGACTGAGTGGTATTTCTAACTAGGATTAGTTTACATGTGGGCTCCACTAGTAAAATAGTTGGCCTTCAGGTTTTTTTTAATGAAAGGAAACATGTGATGGTGTTAATGCATGTTCTACACATCCCTTAAATATTAAGCAGCAGATCCATTTTTATACATTTTGGATAGTGACTGTATACATGTTATACAGTGCATTTGTAAAGTCTTCGTACCCTTTCACTTTTTTTAAATTTTTCCAATTTTAATCACATTGCAATCTTGTGCTAAAACAAAACCAAATTCCAGTTTTTCCCATCACACTGCACTCATTAACCCATAATAAGAAAGTAAAAGCAGAATTTCCGAAATCTTTACAAATGCATTAAATTAGTAAAAAAAAATATTTGCCTGAACATAAGTACGCTTAACACTTAAAAATTAGGGCCCAAAGAATTCACTAGAACATCTGTGAAATATTTCTTCATCTTGTTTGGAGTCCAGCTTAGAGATAGAACAGTGGGTAAGCACAGATCTGGAGATGGCTACAAAAATTATGCTTCACTGAAGTTTCTCAAGAGCCCATTTTTAAATGGAAGAAGTTTGAAACAACTAAGAGTTTTCCTACAGCTGGCCACCTCACCAAACTAAGTAATCTGAAAATGGTAAGAGAGGTGGTCAAGTACACAATGGTCACACTGGCTGAGCTTGGTGATCCTATGTGTAAATGGGAGAAACATCCAGAAGGCCAATCATCACTCGAACACAACAAAAATCTGGTCTTTATGGCAGAGTGGGCAGACAGAACGATCTCCTCAGTAAAAAAAAATGAAATCCTGCAAGTAAAGGACCCTCAAACTCTCAAACTCTCTGGTTCGGCGAAAAAATTGAGCACTTTGTCATAAAGCCCAAACTGTGGCGTGCTGCAGTGATGGTTGACCTACTAGAAGTTTCTGCCATCTGACCACAGGGTCTTTAGAGGTTCTTCCTCACCTTTTTTACCAAGGCCCTTCATTCTTGATTACTCAGTTTGGTGGGGCAACCAGATATAGGAATCTCAGTTTCAAGTGTAATAGCAAAGGGTCAGAGTATTTATGTCCAATACATCCTTCTAAATTAATATACAAACATCAAAATTCTGCTTTCACTTTCATTGACATTATGGGCTATTGAATGCAGAACAATGGGCGACAATTTGAGTTTTGTTTTATTTTAGCACAAGTCTACAACATAACAAAATGGAGAAATAGTTAAAGGGTATTAATACTTTTCAATTCAATTGTATCTGTTTTCTACTTGAATTGTAGTGGTTATAGCATGATGGGATCTTGATTGATTTTGTTCACAGGGCTTTCTGGACCTGAATCTGACGGAGTTTGCAAAGGGAGGATCTAACGTAACAGGCTTGCAGCTAATGAACTATTCAGATTCCATGGTTAGCAGGACCATAGATGAATGGCTGGAGTTTGACAGCAAAGATCTTAAGAGTCCTAAGAGGAGACTTAAGGTGAAGAACATTTGAAACTCACAGATATAGATAAGAAACTTAAACACACTTATATATTTGTCTTGAAGGAAATCATTCTGGGACCAGATTTCATACTGTTCCCATCCTTTGTAACATACAGCATAATGTGTAATCAATGGTATTTATTATAATATTTATTGTAAGCATTACCATAGCAACAAGAGGTGCATGAGCTGTGTCATAGTGGAATGAACATAGATACGACAAGATCATTCAATATCAATTGTGTTTAGCTGTGTCTAGCCTCCTCTCCCTCAGACACAGCCATTTATGCCTGTTTGATGCCTGATGCAGCTGTACTCAGAAACGGGTCACTACAGTCGTGGGATACAAAATTGCAGCTGTGCCAACCAAGTGCCTTATTTATTATATTCATTCTAATCATGTTGCTAATCAACCTAATGCTCCCACTAGCCTTTGCGTGTTCTAGCTTAGGCAGCATTTGCAGATTTTTTTATTGGGTCATGGCTTTGGGAAATGTTATAAATCAGTTTTCTGCCAAAAAGGTTGACTGTGCTTTTAACACTAGAAATGCTAATGCTAAAGCAGGTACAGTATCTCACAAAAGTGAGTAGACCCCTCACATTTTCTGAACTATTTTATTATATCTGCTTATTGGACATTAAGATATGACACTTTGATACACTGTAAAGTACTCAATCTCCAGCTTATATAACAGTGTCAATTTGTTGTGATCAAAATAACAAACAGTCATTAATGTCTAAACCTCTAGAAACAAAAGTGAGTACACCCCTAAGTGAAACTGGCCAAATTATGCTCAAAGTGGTAATATTTTGTGTGGCTACCATTATTTTCCAGCACTGCCTTAACTCTCTTGGGCATGGAGTTCACTAGAGCTTCACAGGTTCCCACTGAAATCCACTTATACATCTCCGTGATGACATCACAGAACTGGTGCAAGTCTTGGTCATCTTGGAGGTGTGTTTGGGGTTGTTATCATCTTGGAATACTGCAATGTGGCTTATGAAGGGAGGGGATTGTGCTCTGCTTCAATATGCCACAGCACATGTTGGCTTGCATGGTTCCCTCGTTGAACTGTAGTTCCTCATAGCCAGCAGCACTCATGCATCCCCAAATCATGACATTTACAACACCATGCTTGACTGTAGGCAAGACACACTTGTCTCTGTACTCCTTACCTGGTTGCCACGCTTGACACCATCTGAACACAATAAATTTATCTTGGACTGATCAGATCACAGGACATTGCAGTAATTCATGTCTTAAGTCTTTAGCAAACTGGGCTTTCTTTTGCATCATCTTTAGAAGAGGCTTCCTTCTGGGACGACAGCCATGTTTGATACAGTGTGCGGTGTATGGTCTGAGCACTGACAGGCTGACCTCCCACCCATCTACCCTGTGCACCAATCTATTTTACATCTACAAAAGCCAGCCTCTGATGTTGAGCATATGCACTCTCCATTCTTGGTTGTCTATGGCGAGGCCTGTTCTGGGTGGAACCTCTCCTGTTAAATCACTGTTTGATCTTGTGCTGCAGCTCGCTTTCAGGGTATTGGCCATCTTCTTATAGCCTAGGTCATCTTTATGCAGAGCAACAATTCTTTTTTTGAGATCCTCCTGCGACGTTGTGAGAATTCTGCACAATTTGGCCATTTTCACTTAGAGGTGTACTCCCTTTGTTGCCAGCGGTTTAAACATTAATGGCTGTGTGTTGAGCTATTTTGAAGGCACAGCAAATATATACTGTTATGCAAGCTGTAGTGACTACTTTACATTGTATAAAAGTGTCATATCTTCAGTGTTGTCCCATGAGAAACTATAATAAAATGGTTACAAAAATGTGAGGGGTCTTCTAACTTTTGTGAGATACTATATCATTCAAATGTGCAGTGTAGGAAAAGAAGTTCTAGATTTTCCTCTTTTTGTTGTATTATTTATTGATTTCTCTCTGTGCCTGTGCAGTACACTGGAGCGCTCACCTATGATGGTGTGAGCGTCATGGCAACTGCTTTCCAGAACCTTAGGAAGCAGCGCATCGACATCTCTAGGAGGGGGAACGCAGGCGAGTGCCTAGCCAACCCCCCAGCACCATGGGGACAAGGCATCGACATCCAGAGAGCTCTCCAGCAGGTCACACACACGCCGACAAACAGTTTGTCTTTATATCAGTGTGATGACTTTCCATTGACATAATATTAATGTACATTACACTTCCTTAACCTCAGCAACATAAAACAACTGTTTTTTTTCTTTTAACGTTTTGCAAAAGAAAGTTGGAGTGTTTTTAATAAGCTGTCTGAATACATGCCAGATCTTTCTATCCTTGTAGGAACAGTTAGTTCTCACAATGATGTGTAAACCTGCCCTTCTATCTCTCTTTCTCTTTCTCTGTCTCTCTCTCTCTCTCTCACACACACACACACACACACACACACACACACACACACACACACACACACACA
>JAYJMA010161811.1:0-13685 GCA_036873895.1 Parotocinclus cabessadecuia
AACAATAGAGATAGATACACTACTTAGGTCACCTTTAGATTAGATACTCCAATGTTTTAGCATACTGGTATACTGAGCATATATCATTGTTTCTGAGTGTCCTTATTAGAATGCAATCAGAGTTTGAACTGCATTATAGATTTGCCATTATTTCAAGTGACAAAACAGATTGGGCCATAATATGAATAAGAAATCAAATGAAAACTAGCAATACATATTTAAAGAAACAAAAGGGTTTTTGTCTCTGTATGTCAGTTATCCAGTCTGGTTTGTGATAGTGATATAACAAACTGATGCAAATGCCGTCATTACTCATATCTAGTTAGTCAGTTTAATAACCATTATACACTCACTGCCAAAAAAAATCATGCACCTAGATAGAAATTTTGGATTGCTGCACAGCGCTGCATGTGGTTATGTCTCAGGCAGAAGTGTTGTCTGGTTAGAAACTGTCTTTTTTTTATTTATCACGACTCAAGCTTGTATAGGACCAGCTGGAATGCCAGCTTCAACAAGCTCTGAGTGTGGAGGAGCTGCAGGCCAAGTTGTGGGCATGTGTCCTAGAGACATGTTTAATACCTCACCAAGAGGTCCACTACCCAAAACTATCTTCTGAGAGATTTTTTATAGACCAGTGGGCAAAGCAGTTTTATTTCTTGCTGTGTCTAATCACACCACACTTGTAATTGTTTTACATATATGCCTGAAACACAACTGCATTATGAGCAGTAATCTGACATTCCTATCTGGCTGCATTATATTTTTGTCAGTGACTTATGTTGTAATGCAAATACCAAGTATAGGAAATATCAGAGTAAAAATAATGAAAATGCTAACTTTATAATGCAAAATTTATATATACACTACTAACAAAATGTCTCCTATTTTTATGATCAGTGTACTTGGCAGATGAAACCAATTTTTCTGCCTGTCAGTTTTAAGCAAATGTTTGTGTTCTCCTGGCAAACTTTAGTTGGAATAAACTTTAAATGGAAATAATTTGTAGAACAGTTTGTACATTGTGATAAAATCATGCAATGACTCATATGCCTGAAATGCGAGCCTTCAAATTCTAATAAGTGTAGTACTTTTTAATAACGTGAAATACTTAAAGATTTATGATATGTGTTTTGAGTGCTTTGCAGTAATAGCCAACTGCTGTTCAGTCTCAGTTTCACTGACTGCGTGTAGCACAGTGGCTCGGTGGGTAACACCGCTGCCTCACAGCCAGAAAGTCCCAGGTTCAATCCCAGGGTGGAGAGGCCTGGGTCCTTTCTGTGTGGAGTCTGCATGTCCTCCTCATGTCTGTGTGGGTTTACTCCGGTTTCCTCCCACAGTCCAAAGACATGTATACTAGGTTAATTGATTACTCTAAATTGGCATTGACTTGACTACCTCCAAAATATTTCCAGTGCCACTAGCAGCCACACAACCCCAGAATACAACATAACAGGACAAAGCCAATTTCCTCCAAATATAAATAAGGCAATTGTAGCCAGATTGCAAGTAAGATTTTCTTACTTATTTTCTGCTTGCAGAACAATACACAAAAGACTCAAATAAACCAGTTTATTTGTGTTGTTTTCTTGTTCCTTCCTTGTTACTTCATAAATACGCAGTGGAAAACACAAGCAGGAAGTATTTGGATTGGACATTTTTTTTAAAGATTTCTCTTATTTTGTCAGTAATCCTTTTCAGATCCTGAGTCAGATGAGCAAGAGAGAGATCCATAGATGTTGAGTAGAATTAAACCACACTGAGAGGCAAGAATCATTAGATTGTATTAAGCAGTGCAATTGATATTACATATCTAATCATGTATAATTGTGTCATCCATCAATATACTTTACAGAAAAGACTATGTAATAAATACTAGACAACAGTGAATCATCCCTATGAAGTTCAAAAAAGTTACTGCATCATTGTGAGTATTTTGTGTCTGCTATAGTCTATTCTCAGGTAAGATATCACAGTATGTAGAGCTGTTTTTTTTTTCCTTTTTTATTTTTCAAAGTAGCTTCTGGGTCTAGAGTAACAGCACATGTGGAACATCTTAACAACAACCCCCTTTTTGTAATAATTTTTAAATCCATCCAATGTCACCAGGTAGTTATTTCACACTCGCAGCCCTTTGATTGGTTGCTGAGGCTGTTTGTATAAGCCAATCCCAATGTGGACAGAATGAGGACGCTGCCATAGTCCATGCCTATCTGCTTTTTAATGATCATGGCACTCTTTAAAATGTTAGTCTCTGTTGCTTACAGAGTGTGTAGGGGTGCAGTTGGATGCAGTGGATGATCGTGCCCGCTGTACCTGTCAGGAACTTACACACTAAGTGCTGATTCAGGTAAGCATGCAGTCCATACTTTCCAGTATGTAATATTATATGTGATATATGATATGTTAATGTCTTTACATTAAACATACTAAATTGTAAATGATTTTTTTTTTTTGCTCAGCAGTTATTTGTAGATTTCACTTTTATGATTTATTATAGTGACTTAATGTTTAGTCAAATTATTTCATTGTTAATTTACTTACATTTATCAGTCTACTCATTTGTCAAAATATAAGAAATAAGCTATATATATAATATATATGTGTGTATGTGTGTGTCTATATATATATATATATACATACATACATACATACACACATAGCAAAACATTAACATAAAAATCACATATCCTTATCCAAAGTGACTTAAAAGTCTTTCAAAGATGCTATCAAAGCAGTTCAGAGTTAATTGCTCAGTCGTCATCACTGGAATATAATATTTTTTTATCTGAAAAACATTGTTTGAGACAGGCATCATATTGCTACTTGGCTTTGACTCAGGCTGTGTGGAGTTTCCACTGTGATTACGTGGGATTCCTTCAGTTTTACATTAGTTGTGTTTTATTAAGAATGTACACAAGTAATAATAGTGTTTTTATGTTTTAAAGAGCCACACTGAATCTTTATACAAATGTTAGAGTAAAACAAGCCACAATTTAAAGAATTTAATTGATTAAAATCAATTGTTAAATGGTCTAGTGAACCAAACTTCATATTGGTCCTATGGGCCCTCTGTCATTCCTGATTCACAAAAAAAGGCAGCTATAAGGGGTCTTTGTCAAAGGTAAAAGCTGAATGCCTTGAAATTGTTTTCACTTTTTTCATGCACTACAATCTTTCTTCTCTAAGAAGCTGAAAAATGGCTGGACTAAAGCTGTCCATCCTGTTTACTGGAATTGTCCTCTCAACCATCGTTCTGCCAGGTGGGAAGCAACATTCAAAACTTAGCATAGCAAAATATACTACAAATAGTATATTTGTCAGTTTATATGCGATATTTTGTTCAGATATCTATTAATCCGGTGTTTAAGAAATTATTAATGCTTAAATACAGTTAAGCATTATCATAAATGAAAATGAAATTTTATTGAAGGCTTTAAGCTATATAGGACCGCAGGTTTATGTTCAGTATTGTAATAAAACAACAGGCCCGGAAATCTATTCAGATTTGTCTGTGCATTTTCCCCCAAGTCATAAAGATCTAAAGGGACCAACTGGTGGTACAGGCGTAGGGCACACATAATCTCAATGTTAACTGTACAAACCATGTCTACTCCCTTCATCTTCTTTTACAACAGCATGACTATTAAAGTAGCAGCCTTCAGGCTCTTTGCCCACGCACTTTGTAGTTTAAAGTGTGCGCTAGCAGGGAGCCCCAGTATCAGTAACTCCCTCTCTTACATGCCAAAATACATCTGTGTGGGGGAATTAATATGTAGGACATGGCTCAGGTTGCTCAAACAAGAAAGTTCTTGCTACTTAAATGCTTATTAGTGCACTAGCATTTTTTTCACTATTTAAACCAAGGTACATCTGGTTTTTAAGAGTTTTTTTCTTGTTAATACCTGTCAGATTTCCTGGGGGCTGGACCAGTGGGGCATCAGAAGAAAGAGAAAGGTTGGTGACTTTACCACTGTTATCAGACTGCATGTTTGAGTAGCATTAATGAATTAGTAGTTAAGCAAGTTTAGCAATGTTTAGTAAGAAATATAAACTCGCATTTACAAATTATATTTCAGAGGAGTAGTACTTTCTTAATTGACAGCAACATATTATATAATGCTCACAAGAATTAGGGGATATTTCAACATGTGTAAAGCATTTAAAAAAGAAGCATTTTATTTTATTTCATTAAACAAGATAATCAGAAAAGAAAGTTGTTTGATTAGGTGAATGAGATGCAAAACTTAATTATCATGATTGAGTAACAAGTGACATATTCATGGGGGTGCAGAGAAGCTGGATGAGAGAGCTACACATTTACTTTTCAGTAGGGGTGTATGATCACCCAAGAATGGCAAAACACACTGACAGTGATGAGGCATGGACAGGATCAGATTGTCCAGCAGTTCTTGAGGCATTCTTTTGAAATGTCCACTCATTTTTGTGAGCAGTGTAGTAGAAAATGCTAGTAGCAAATTGTTTTATGAGCCTCAATTAATTATGATGAAATATTAATCGGTTTCTAGAGAAACTTGCAATTTTGTTATTATGTAATTATTTTCAATACAAAGCAAGTACATATTTTTTATTTGCAAAGCAAAGTGTAAGTTACAGTTCTGGGCTCTAAAAGTTTTATTTTAAGCAAATGAAGATAATCTGTTTCTCAAACAACAGACTATGATAAATCTCAATGAACTTTTTGTGCAGTTGTGCAGCTGGGCCTTCTGCTTCTTCTACCATGTTTGATTCAGTTTGCAGATTTCCTCTTCAAATCTTCACAGCTTCTTTTTTGATACATGATATTTATTTAATTTTTTTTGCACCTGATGTTAGAAGGTACAGCTCAAGAAAGCACAATTTACACGCTCTATAAAACTGCATGGACAAACTTAGAACAGTTTCTGTAATTTCAAACAATAATATAAACAAATTAATTTCATTATTTTAGTTAGAACATTGGAATAACGAGTGCTGAAAATATGAAGAGTTATGTCTTTATGGGTGCAGTGGTTGAAGCTGCTGAGAAAAGCCCAGCTGGCTCATCAGGTCTGCAGAAGCTAGTACGCAACAGGAGGAATGTTGCTTACTATAAACGCCTGCCTGAATTCTGGACATGGTACAAGTACTATGTGGACACCCACAACCAGGAAGGAGTGAGTAACCACACAAAATGTATCAATCAATTAATCAGAGCAATCTGACTCCTGAGTGTATGTCATTTGTCATTTGAAATGAACAGATTGAGAATATGGACCAGCTTTACAGGATCTACCTGCAGAATAAGCATCGGCTAGAAGGGGACAATTCCTACAAGCATTACCTCACCCATCTGAGTGAGATTTATAAGGCCTGTGCCAAATCACATGACCCTGACTGCATAGCAGAGCACACTAGCAAGCCGAAAGCAATGGTGGTCATGCCTGCTGCCTTGAAACAAGCTGCGTTAAAGGCATGCAACCCATACCTTGACCCATATTGCAGCTATGCTGTCAGTTCTCAAACCGCACCTGAAGAGATTATACCTGCTCCTGTTTCAGTTAAAAGTTCCGCTCCCATCCTAACGCCCCTGTCCATAAAGGTTCCATCAGGATACCATGCATATGCCCCTTTAGCACAACCCTTTCTTACAGTTGAGCAAAGAGTCGAGCTGCTGCGGATCTGCAGCCCATCTGATGTCGAGTGCCTGCAGTATCACTTACGTGCTGCTTATGGCTACAGACCAGCTCCAGCCTATTCCTACTTAGGCTGTGACCCGACAAAGGACCCCTATTGCAGGTCCACACTGGTGGCCACCTCTCCAGCAGATATTTACCAGACCTGCAACCCTGCCTTAGACCCTTACTGCATCACTAGCGAAGCCCCGGCTGGTCAAAGCACTGAGCAGGCCCCCAAAGTGCAGTACTGCAACCCACTTTTTGACAAAGACTGCAATCCACTCATTGCAACAAAGATGGGAGTACTAACAAAGCAGCCTGCACACCTAAATCTGGCATGTGACCCCCGTTATAATCCATATTGCCTCACAGGGGGCGCTGCCATCCCACTGAAGGGCCTGAAATCAAGTGCTGCTTTCACCCAACCTGAATGTCATCCATATGACCCTACTTGTAACAAGTTTACCCCACCAGCCTCCATTGAAGCAAATGCAGCCATGACCACCCATGATGGCATTGTCTTGCCCCACCCTGACTGTGATCCTGAATACGACTACAACTGCCGCCTGCGCCGTGCAGAACCTACGGCAGACAAGGCAGCTGAAGAACACCAGGATGCACCGGGTCATCCAGACAGCCTGCATGGTGAATCCAGTAACACAAAAGTAGCACCTGGGTATGCAGTCCCTCAATTTGAGGATTTCATAAAAGGATACATGGGCCGCTACAAGAAATAAATGGACCTGCCACAACTGAAAAGCTTTTAAAAGCAGTTTCCCATTTGTGATGTTTTCTTAAGAAAGTACAAGCATACACAGACCAGCAAAGTCCTGGTAATGTGGTCAGTATTCATATTTTAGTAAATATCATTGCTGCAACTGCTGCAAGATCAACTTAAACTATGGACCATTTTCAAGTCATGTCAAATAACTTTTGGATTGACGTATGTTTCAGCATCGGAGGAGTTTACTGGAATACTGACTTTGTCTTTGAAAATAATATTTTGCTTGTTTGTGGTCATTTTATTTTACTTTATTTTATGCTCCTCATTTCAGGGTTCTTAATGGGCTTAATTCAGTAGTTGATTTTGGCTCAGTAAAAAAAATTGCATTATATAAACCAAGTCTAAATTGTATATCATGTTTTATTGTAGCTCTTTAATTGTAAAAGCTTGCTTTTAATATCATATACTGCATGAATTCAATCGTTAGATGATATTTAGTTGATTTAAGGTATTTCAGTGTCCTTTTAACAATTCTATCAACATGCTTTTCTCTCAGTAGATCAATATGCTGTAGTTTTTCAGGACATGATGTGATAAAAAATAAATTTTGGGAGTAAACATGAAGAAGTTGTCATGGCCCCCTTATGATGTTTTTAACTCGTTTTTAGTAAAGTAATTGTTTCCTATGATTAATGTACTCACTAAAATTAAACCTGTATATTTATCTTTTTAAGAAACAGGAATTATTTGAAGAATGATGAATCACCTAATGTATGTATGTGTGTATATATATATATATACACATTACAGAATGTTGTTGTACTGTAAAATGTTAACTGTTAACTATTAACTAATCTACATACTACAATAAGAGACATCCTGAAATTGAGTTTTTGTTTTGGTGGGCCACCCCAACATTTTCAGTGGCTCCATCTAGCCACCCCTATGAAAAATTTCTAGGGTTGCCACTGGTCCTGGGTGTAGCTCTGCCTACATTTCCCTCCCTGACCAGAATAAGTGGGGGGTGATTGCTTCACTAAAAATATATCCAAAATATACACTCACTGAGTGAATCTGAGAAATAGAACATCAAATCTTGTTGCAGACATGTTACAACAGTACAAGACCACTTTGTGAATGAAAGAGCTGCAGCATAAAAGTCGGGGACTTCCCACTGACATAAGTAATGGTTATTTAACACTACACCTATCCTTAATTCTCTGTAATCTTAAAGCAAACCTTTTGACTCCTTTGGTTTTTTAAAAGAAAGTGACTGTTTCTGCCAGATTGGTGATTTGGTGTGTAGCACTGTTGCCTCACAGTGAGAAAGCCCTTGGTGCAAAAAGTACCTAACAGTATAATACCTCCACAAGTATGAATAACATCTGTATTCGAATTAGCAGGGATTGGAGAAGTTTCTGGATGTAGGCAACATAAATGCTACACTTGACCTGAATGCCTTACCCATTCTTCCATTTTGCAGGTCAGTCCAGATGTGTGACTGCTCCTGAACATTTATCATGCCAATCAGTCCCATTTGCAGCACTGTGGATATGAGAATTGCCATATTGGATTAAAGGGATAGGAATGTTGTGTTCCTAACGAGCAACAGCTGGTTGTACAGCAGCTAGGCACTGTGGTTCAAATTTACTGTCACCATTTCTGCACAAATAATACTAGGCTTTCACCTATGGGAAACTTCAGTGTGCATCTTAAAACATCTGAATTGCAGTATTATAGTGCCCTCTTGTGTTCATAAGTGTAGCTTCCTAAGTCGCATAAATATGTACTGTAAACTTTGACATTACAAACATGAAGTAGCCAGATTACCATCAAAATCCATAGTAGAACTGTAAAAAAAATGTATAGTCAGCTCAAAGTCAACCAAGTTTAAAAGTATACTATACTTTGACAGCGGAACCATGAACTGGATAAATTAGCATCAAAAATGTATAGTAGAACTGTGAACTTTATAGTCAAACTGTGAAAGTTCACATTAAAACTGTCAATCAGTTTACAGTTTTACTATGAAATTTCACAGCACTTTTTTCCTGGGATGGTGCATATTATGCATATATGTTCATATAGCCTACATCACAAGGCTAAAGAGTGCAATTTAGAAGCACTTCTCTCCACAGTAACTAAAAACAAAGAAACCTGGCCACGGGACAAACGATATTGGATATGTTCTATTCATTTCTACTACCCATGTCTATTTGGAAAAGGTGGCTTGTGTGGCGCCCCTAGTGACCGAGGGGACCTGACCACACCACCCCTTAACTGATTTATTTAGATTAGAGCAAGGGGACAGAAACCTTACTATTGTGCAAAATACAATCTTTATTAAAAATATATCAAATCACTTGTCATGTCAGTTTAGTTTATTAAGTGTTCAAGATGGCCCAGGTTATGAGAAAGTACAGGCCAAAATACACCAAATAGGTCTGCAATCACACACGTGAATCATTTCTAAGATTTATCCAATCACTGCACAGCAAAAGGCAAAACACTATAGATTACACTACCAGTTAACGCAGCATAGCACCCACAAATATGGTTGACACCAAACCCCCCAGACCCCACTATGGCAGCAGTACCGCAATAAAAAAAAAATCGAGCAGCAGATCACATAAAAATCACTAAGCAGTTTATCTTAAGACCCTGCATTAAGATTTGTTGTGGTAGAATAAAACAATAAATACAATAAACCATAGAAAAAGAGGGGGAAAACCCAGAAAAACAGCAACTGGCAACCACTGCAGCTGTGGCCCTCACATTCATCTGGGTTGGGTATTAACTTTACCCATCCAGCTGAACCATTGAACCATTATATAAATCAAATATATATCAAATGTAATCAAAAGACTGTTATGTTGGGTGGAACCCCCTCTTTTATCCGGGCTTGGGACCGGCAGAGTGACCTGAAAAGAGACACTATCAGAGTTACTTATTGTGTTGTGTTTTACATCACACTGAAAAAACATTGACATCTCGCTCTGAAAGCCAGGGTGGAATCAGCGGCAGCTTTGGCTTTGAGCATGCGCAATTCATTTGTAGTCCGGAAGCGGAGTGGTGTGGATCTCCTGCTCCCGTAGATACTGTACTGTGAGAGTAGTGAGTGCTTTAGGACGCTGGATGGGCTCACGGGTGAAAAACGCTGCTCGTTGAGGACAGTAGTTGCAGAACGATATGCGCGTACACGTCCGAGTCTCCAAAAGTCTCCAACAACACAAGAAAAAGTCTTTGTCGCTAGTAGCTTAGAAAAGTCGCTAGAGGAGTCTGAAAAGTCGCTAAATATAGAGACAAAAGTCGCTAAGTTATCACTGCCCATAATCCTTCGCCATTACAGCTCGTGCATGTACACCTTTAGAACAGTAGGTGGTGTGTTTGTCCCATTTAGTGGGATTTAACCTGAACCGTTTTCATTTCCCTTCACTCACACTGGGATACAGTTTAGATACACCCATTTTCCTAACACGTCTTTAGAATGAGAGGACACTTTCAGTAACGCCACTGAAACACAAGGAGAACATACAAACTTCACACAGGAGGCAGCCAGGCTGGGACTTGATTCATGACCTGTGAAGATGTGAGGCAACAACATTAATCAGTCTGCTTACACACTTCAATTTACAGCGTAATGTATCCTAAAGGTAGTACGCCATTATTATTTTACAATGCATTTGACTATACTACAGACTCAGCTTCACTCCATATCATGTTCAGGAATACGAGCAAATGGTGTGTAAATGGTAATTAAACACTTCATTTTAGTAAAGTCTTTAAATACAGTACATTTATATTCTTGTTCTTTGAGGTCTACCCACCTGCAGCATCAGAATGCATACAAAAAATACCATCTTTACCATCTTAGATCAAAATGCATAATAAATCCACGGGATTCTGAATGCTGAGTGCTGTGACATGTTTATTGGTTATTTTTAGCCTCCCTATTCCTTATTATCTGTGGAAAATGGGTTATTCAAGAATGCAGAGGCATTGATTGTAAACATTCCTAAATACTAACTCGGGTTTATAAGAAAATGACTCACTAGTTATAATGAATAAAAATATCTAAATTCTGTTTTTAAACAGGAATCCTGAATACATAATATCTCCAAACAAGTACACATAAAAACTATTTAATTACAGTTTTTACACAAGGTGTGATAAATTAGCCGTGACATTGTTTTGGTGCCATTGATCAGTGCCTAATTTTCTGGTCACTCATTTCTTATTTATAAACACTGTAGTCTGTTACAGATTTGGCAAACCCCTGCACTGCAGAGTCAGTGGTACAGTCTGGTTGGTGTGTGTCTGTGTTTTTAAGCTCCATTCAATCAGACTTTGCACGAGCCATTTATCTGAGATCTGATTTCTAGAGGGACATACAGGCTTGACTCAAAGGTTCCTTGCATGGAGCCATACAGAAGAACAATCAGTAAAGTCAAACACCGCAGTCAAAGATGTGAGTACACGGTGTTTTTGCATTATATGCTATATATATAAAACATATACTATGCATTGTACTGTATGTCAGTGTATGTGAGTGCAATTTGTGTTAAGATTAAGAAAACATATTTTCTTTCTCTGTAGACTAAGAATTTTACTTGAATCGACATACATTTAAAACAGAAATGCAGCATGTGAGCAAGCTGCCACAGAAGCAACAGTTGTTGAACAGTGCAGATGTTAACTGCATTCTGGAGAATACAAAATGCAGTGAATTTCATTTGAAGCTGTAAATGCCAATGACAAACCATTTAAAGACACTGCAGTAATATAATCTTCAAAGTAATTGTAGCATTTATTCACTTCACTATAATCACCGTTTTGATTACGGTTTTAATTACTAACAATATGATTGATCAAATATCAAAGAGACTTATTTATTTAATTGTGTTTAACAAGCTCCTACTCCTAATATGTGTTGTTGGCATCTATCATCAGTGTAGTTCCTTCCCTTGGGTAGCAAGGGTGAGTCTCTGCACTGTCATATCTCTTTTTAGAGCCCTTTTCAGTAATTACAGGTGAGTCTTACTGTTTTTATGCTCCATGGGTACCTAAAATAGGATTGATTCCTGCAGCAAACTAAGCAATAAAAGTAGCTCATGGGTGTGACTGACCTGTTGATATTCTGAGAAGAATGATGACATTGTATCTTGCAATGCAGGAGCAGCATTAGATACACTCACCAGGAGCCAAGTACTTCATTTGCCCATCTCTTCCAGATAACTGGTTGCATGGCCACAGCTTTGGCAACAGTGTAGGCGAGACGTACAGTAACAGGCCACTCTTGGAGTCAATTAGTGATGTTCTTGCTTCAAGCATGGAGGATTGTATGCTAACTAGTGTGGTGCATGCTATAAATGGCACAGGCTTGATAACACCAGTCTACCTGCACCTGCACTGCCTGCTTCTGGGCTAAATTATGGGCAGATTATCTCTAAAAACACTAAAGATATGGCAGATTCTGGCAACACTGAACAACTAAATGGCCCATGGATGGCCCCGGCCATGCTGGTGAAGAAAAAGAATGGTGACATATGTGCTGCCAGGTCTTGGTGATCTTTGCAGCAGCTCTTGGCAAGTCACGATTGTGGATGACATTTTTTACACCCATGAAAAGACCATGATATTGGTAATGAATTATTGCAGTTCACAGTCATGACTTTCAGACTTTGAAATGTACCAGCCACATTTGAGGCATAATTTTGAAGGCAGTTGAAGAAATTTTCCTGGGTCACCCTGACCACATTGACCGGTCCTCATTTTTGGATGGTAAAGAACGTTATGAGGTAATTGGGCTAACTGGAGACAGATTTCTCTTCTATCCTCCAACATTCTGAAAACCCAAATTCAGTTAGCTGGCTTAAAAATACTAAGGTTAAGAGTATGTGTTGGTGTAGGTGTAGCATTAATCAGCGGCTGATCATTATGTCAGTGGATAGTCCCCACAAAGACAGAGAGAGATTTGTGTGTGTGCGTGTGCTGTCCATACACACACTTGGGTGCTATTCCACACTAAAATTGTACATGATTGTCACCAAAGCAGCAGACTGTTGCCAGCAATTGCACATCCCAGGAGCTTTATTACATCATAAAGGCAGAGTAGAAAAATCCATGTATGATATTCAGTGTGTGAAAGTAAAGACTTTCACTGACAGATCTCTCTGACAATGTATTCTACCACAAGGAAACACTGCAAATGGAATATATTATATAAGTTAAATATATTGTATTATTTATATTACTGCAGAACTGTACAGATCTGTCTTACATTTTGATTTTTGGCTTCTACATTGTAAGTGAGCCAGTCACAGTGAGTAAGAATACATGTGCAGTTTTTGTGTGTCACTAAAGCAAAGGCCATATTATAACAAACCAGAAAGCAGAGGCAAGCACAGGAGTGCGGGGAACAACAACAGATATTAATAGTAATGTAATCAGGGCAGACAAACCAGAGTCAGTCAGCAGAGGCAGAGAGATAAGCTGTCAGGGGTCGGCAACAGGACATGATTATGAATGAGGCTGAAACACCAGAGTAGAGAAGTAGAGTTGCATCAGTGTGTTGCATCAGTGGAAAGGTACAACAACAGATATTAATAGTATCTACATGTGGCATAATTAAATATGTTCAAGAGAACCGCAGTATGTATATAGTCTGATGTTTTATACTGCCTTGTTGGAATAAAAAATGCATGGTCTTTATGACTTGATGGAAGCATTCCGCTTGTTCTTCACTCATAGCTCCAATCAACCAGGCTGATTGCCAGACTCAATCTCAAGGCTGAAGAATGAGTCTGTGGTGGCAATCAGCCAGTGTGTTCTGACCGAAAATGACATGGTTGATGTGATGGTGAGCCTGTCCCCATGTCATTTCGCTCTGACAAAACCATCGCACTGGCAGGGAAGTTGCAAGTACTTAGCCAGCAATTGGTGTCAGAGGTCAAACTGGCCATTGATCTGATTGTAATAGCCAGAGGGCAGGCTATCTGGTACTGCCAGTTTCTCCAAGAATACCTTGTATGTTTTAGGACACACTGTATACTTTTATTATAGATAAGTATATTTGGAAAATAATTATATACCAGAATAAATTTGCAGTAGGAGTGCTTGTACTCTGAATGATACACCAGCCTACCCTAGGGCTGGTTAGGGATGACTGTCGCCAGAGGAATACCCAGTACATGGCATCAGTCTTCACAGGTTTCTGAAACCACACCAACAAATGTACCAAAAGTGCTCTATTGGATTGAGATCTGGTGATTGTTAAGGCCACTTGAGTACAGTGAACTAATTGTGAC
>JAYJMA010161822.1:0-13684 GCA_036873895.1 Parotocinclus cabessadecuia
TATATATATATATATATATATATATATATATATAGTATAGTATAGTATAGTATAGTATAGTATAGTTATAGATAGCTAGATAGATAGGAGAGAGAGAGAAATTACATTGTTTTTTGGGTAGCTGTTTCATATTAAACACAAACGCACAAACACACAGATCCCTTAAGCTCGGTGATGCACCACGGTTCACTGATTACCTTATCGTTGCTACGTGAAAAGCAAAGCCTATTGGCTTTCTATTCTACAGACATAAAAGAGTGAGAGTGCAGCATGTTCAAATTACATAAGCCACCTGGAAATGCTCAGTGACAGTGTTCTGAAAGATACAATTACAAAACATGTGACAAGGACAGATGCTAATGGATTTACAGAGCTTTTTTAGGCCACATTTTCAGACGTCTCTGAACCGTAGTAAACCTTGTCTGTTATTCCATTTAAATCACAAATTTTGATATGACGGCCATCTAAACCGTTCTTCAATTAAAGCTTCATTCTGAGTCTTTTGCAGGCTGTGACAGCTTGAACAAGAACATCAAATATTGTGTTAACAGAAAGATACAAATGCATACAATAAATAATTGGACAATTTTTGTTGTGTTGGTTCAGCACCATCTGCTCTTGAACTCACTGCTCAAAGGCTTAACAGTGGCAGCTCATTGAAGCCTAGATTTCAGCTCACAACCATCTGATTAGTAGTCCAGAGTATCAACCACGAAGCAATCGATGTCACACAGCTTTTGCTTATGAAGGGCATGGGGTGCCATTTCAGATCAAAGTAAGCATAGAATAGTGGGTGCCCAGATATGCAATAATTGTGTAAAATGTCACCATTAGATTGGATATTTTTAACAATTAAATTGTTTTAACAACGAAATAGCAATAAATATAATTATCAGCCTGTTAGCCTGTTATGAGAATGCAACAAGAAAAATAGGAATATTAAAATAGGACATTTTATACAGTTTAGAGGGGCAAGTATTCTTTTTTTTTTTTTTACACTTGAGCAATAGCAGCATCTGGCATGTTCATCGGTACGCTGAGTTGACCTTCTATAGTCCAAATAAGTTGCTAATCTAAAGATTGCCTGTAGGATGGTTAGAAAACATATTGCTTAACCTAAATGAATGAATGAAAGCATGAACAGGAAAACGTATGTTAAAAAGGTACACCTTGTAATGTCACATCCTGTGTCCTTTGCTCATGCTGCATTTATACATCAAATCAATCAAGTTAATTGGAAGATCAATTGTTTGGTGTGCACCGAGCAATGCACAAGTTTTAATAAAATCAAACCAAATCAACTACATGTGAGCACAGCCTAAGTGAATAAGAAATTAAGTCAGTTCACTGTTTTACCCACAAACATCAGTGAGTGCATTTACATGCGCTTACTAAACCGATCATAGTTGAATTTCTGCAGTTATCTGAATACCACATAGTCCAATATCCAACTGATTTTACTCTAGTAATCTGATTTCTCAACGCATATTTCTCCATACTTTGGTTTCTATTAGCTTTCTCGGGCTGTGCAGTCTTGTTTCAAGAGAAACGTCCTTAACTTTCATATATACTGTTCAGATTCTTCACATATAAATGGTTGTTGTTGTTGTTTTTTTTGTTGTTACTTGAGGCATCTGGAAACCCTGGAACTGAATACAGCACTCATTAAACAACTGAAATGCAGTAAATACTGAACGAAAAGAAATTTAATAGGTAATGACGTTTGTGTCAAATTCTTCTGTGAAATTGTTGGCCGTTTGAGTCATATAAACCCAGAGGTTTCCCATTACCTGATTACCCAAGTGCATATAAACATTATTGTTTGGGTTACAGACAAAATCTGATATTTTACAGTTATCGGATTATTAAATGTATGTAAAGACACGGTACAAGTCTGATTTCCACACAGATAACACACCGTCAAAGTCTTCAGTAAATAAAAAATATAAAAGACCATAGGATCAAACTGAAAAAATGTGAACAACTGTGTAACACCTTTTTTATCAGTTACTGAGAAACAGCAGACAGGGTCAGAAACTCTGCCACAAGAGTACACTACATTTATTATACATTTCTTTTCCTCCTTTCACCTCTGCATTATACTGGTCAGAGCTACCTGCACAGTCTCTCACTAGGAACTCTAAAGGGGATGCTGCTGCAGCACAAAAAGCCTGCATTCGACATTCCAATCCTCCAACACAGCCAAGCTCAAACTAAGAATTGTGAACTCATTTTAAAGTCAAAAGGTCCCCAACCACTATCTAACAACGACTGTTTTTGATCAGTTATTGAGAAACACGGCAAATACAGTCAGAAACTCAGTCAAGTGTACACTATATTTATTATATATTTCTTTTCCTGGTTGATTCCACCTGGGCAGAGCGTCAGTCTTTTACTCATGGCACAGGGTTCTCTGTTCCAGAACAAAAAGGTATGCATTAGGGCTTCCATTCATTATACGACCATATATGTGTCTGCATGCAGGAGTGTGGCAGCAAATTATAAACAAACATGTCTGCCATGTGGAACTTTTACACGGTCTGTGAAAGTGATATAAAGTTTGCATCCTGCAACACGCGCAACGAAAAAATACCTCGCGGGGGAAACACATTAAAATGCTTCAACACAACTAATTTAGAAAATAAACACGTTACGGAGTATGTTGAGTTTGATGCTCAATGCAGGGAATAAAAGGAAAGCACCAACAATGGTCAGAGGGCAATTAACAGCCCACATGTAGCCAATCATACTCTTCATAACCAAATCGAAAAATTGACAGCTAGTAAATATGACGGGTGTCGTGAGCAGCACTGATCGGCACTCATGGATGAATGGTATCGGAATCAGCAGCATAAAACATGATCATCGCCTAGTAGTTACCTATCGGAAATTTATAGGCAATAAGTCCAAAATAAGGCTGACAGTTGGCCATTCACAGCTTCGGAGATCCCCAATTTGATCTCCTCTACTGATCAGACACCACTTTTGCGATGCCTGAGCAGCAGCCTGTCATTGCTGCCCTCCTTATTACAAAGACATTTGGTCAGTTTCCAAGTCAGGACATCTGGACATTTCCCCAAGTCAGTTGGTCTCTCTAAAATGTCCAAATGTAAATGAATGTGTATGTGCCTTGCGATGTATTGCAGCTCTACGCAGGGTAGGTTGTTACTTGCGCTTTCAGGTCTCCATTACAACCCTTGAACTGGAATAAGGTGGGTATGACAATGAATTAATAAAAGTGGGGGTGGGGAGTGTTATATTTGTATGGACCTCAACTGAAATCTTCTCCACTGTTGCACTTCAATTCCATAATAGAACTAGAATAGTAAGAAGGATATGGTCATTGTGCTATATTAAAAAGGACCACAAAAATATAAGGCTAATATATGACTGACATTGAATAACCCTTTACCCTGTTCTGGGGCTTGTCTATTTGGTTCGGTTAGTTGGTTTTCGATTGGTTTGTTTCAGGAGGTCAGTGTTGCAAAAACACCAATAAAGTTCCTTTAGTGTGTTTATTAACATCTAAACAGGTTTCATTAAAGAAGATGAAATCACTGCTCTAGAGTGCCCCAGGTTGTTGACAAGGAG
Organism: Parotocinclus cabessadecuia; assembly: GCA_036873895.1. Lineage (NCBI taxonomy): Eukaryota > Metazoa > Chordata > Actinopteri > Siluriformes > Loricariidae > Parotocinclus > Parotocinclus cabessadecuia. The sequence goes on from JAYJMA010161822.1 coordinate 3,592, forward strand.
CCTGTAAATACATGTTTCTATGTTTATAGATTGATGTCCCCTTCCAGGGTGTTTTTTCCTGCATGTACTTCCAGGCATATACTTCGAATCCACATGACTATGTCTAAGATAAAGTGGGTACTGTAGATGAAGGAAATAGCCCATACTTACGCCAAGTATCCAAAGCATAAACTGACCAAAATGACATTTTGAAATTATGACAAAACATACAGTTCTTGTCTTTGCAGAAATGGCATACCACTTTTGTTGCTTCTGTCCGTCATCTCTGCCAGCGCTTAGATTGGCCGATGGCAATGTTGTTACAGCAGCAGGCAAATGATCCTTGCCCAACCATCCCTCCCTCTGACATGTCAAATTATTTCTGTAGAGTGCCCAGCCAGACTGGAGGCACCTCTGAGACTCAAACTCAGGTCTCCGCAATAACAGGATAGTGATTTTGACCTCTGCATCACCAACGAGACCAGTCCAGACCTTACTTTATAAGAGGATATATAAAATAAAATTTCACAGCACAGCAAAATGGCCCACAAATTAATTAATGTTCCATGTGATTACCAATCATATACTTTACATAACACTAACTGGAACACCAGTGTTATGTATAATTAGGTACAACAACAGCTATATCTAGTTTTAATAGTACTGAGCAATTCCAATCATGAAAGGCTGCAGGCACTTATCCCCCTCTGATAACTGGCTGTTAGAAAGAGAGCACTTAAGAAATGGGATTGGTCATTCCTCCATTACCAGGGATTACGAGCACCTTGAAGAAGGCTAAGAAAAGACCATTGTGGAAGGCCGAAACATATAAATGTAACATGAAATGTTTAGAACAACTAATGAATGAAGATCATATATGGTTCACAGCAGGAAGCTCAGATGCAGTGGTTCATGAACCCTTTAGAATTGTCCATATTTATGCAAAAAATATGACCCAAAACTCTTCATACCTTAACACGCCCTAAACGTTGACAAACATAACCCAGTTAATCAAATAAAGGAAAAAATACAGTGACATGTATTTAGTGCAGAAAATAATATTACTTTACCAATATTACTTTGAGAAAAAGGCAAAGCAATGTGAACCTTTGCTTTCAAAAGATAAAATTTTTAAAACTTTTCATTCATTCATTAAAAAAAAAAAAAAAAAAAAAAAAAACAGCTTCAACCACGAGTTGGTGGTGGGTTTCCTGACAGTAGCTGCTTGCTTGAGGTCCTCCTCAATTTCAGTAAGATTAAGGTCAGGACTTTAATTTAGCAATTCTAAAACATTAATTTTTAATCTTTACCAGTGCTTTGGTAGAACGATTTATGTGTTTAGGGTCATTGTTGTTGCTGCACCCCCATACTCTTGAGATTCAGTTCATAGACAGAGGTCTTGACATTTTCCTTTATTTTTCTTTGTTGGTACAATTCAGAATTCATTGTTCCATCAATGACAGCAAGCTGTACTGGCACAGACACAGCCAAACAAGCTCAACCCATGCTACTAGATAACTGTGTTTCACAGATGGGATAAAGGTTCTTATGCTGAAATGCAACATTTTATTTTCTCGAGACATCACACCTCTATGTTACAAAATGTACTATTTTGGTATAACCTGTACTCAAAAAGTATTTACAATAACCTTCTGGTCATCTACAATAGTCATGTCATCTTTTGCAAACAGCAGATTGGCAGCAAAAGCAATATTTTTTGAGAGGAGTAGTTTCCTTCTTGCAACCTGCCATGAACACCATCATTTTGTGCGGTGTTCTCTTCATAACACTGATATTAGCCAGTGTGAGAAAGGTCTCTGGTTGCTTGAGATTTACATTGGGTTCCTTTGTTACTGCATGCAATATTACACTGCTTTGCATTTGATCTTTGTTGGAGGGTAACTAGGGTCTTCAATTTGTACATGGTCTGCCTTTTCACCAAGTTAACAATATTTAAAGATGATTTGCAATCTATTCCATTATGATGAGCATCAACTACTATTTTTGGAGATCCTGAGGCATCTCCTTTTTTGTGTCATGACACACGTTTTGGTGAATATAAGACACCTGATACATCCATGCAACAGCCGATACATCAGGACAACCACTCAAATGAACCATCATCCCACTGACTGAAAACACCAGATTTCACCTTACAATTTTCTAATCTCAGAGCCTTGTCCATTTTCGCCGCTTGTATGTAGTATTGGATAAATTTCCTCAATAAATGAGCAAGTTTCACAATTTTGTTTCATTTGTTTAACTAGTTTCATTTTTTCCTTTTCTCTTAATCATTAAATGCTTGGATTGTACATAGTAATACAAAAATCTTTTGAGATTTATTGCTTTCAGTTCTGTGTTCATCCATTGGTAGTTCCAGAAATAAAGTGAACAAGGGACCAAGTATAAGTAGATTACGACCAGAAGCTACGACCAGTTGCGAAACAGAGGAAGATAAGAGTGGTCGAGTAGATCGCACAATACACCAATACTAAAAAAGCATCGCAATACCTTGCCTTCAAAATAGGATACTTCATTATATTAGTACTGGTTTCTGGTTTTTATTTTGCATTTCTATTTTTAAAATCAGCTTAATTTCTACAGTTTCACTGCCGTGTCTACAGGGTGGCAGTATGTGCGTGCAGCACTCTGATTTCTCTTCTTGCAGGTAAATCCAGTGAAGTTGGAGGAGAAAGCGAGCAGTGTTAATGGATGCCAATACCATATCTTTGGCTTACAGAGAAAGTGTATGAAATAAGTGAAGTGTGGAATTATTTTTAACCCAGAAATACACAAAAAAGTCTGCAAAAATGTTTCAAACCTACACCGACCAAGGGAAACAACAGTTCCAGCTTACTAAGTGCATTAAAAGTTCACAGAACCGCAGGTTAGGGAATATTATAGAGAACAATTACATCATGCTCATGTCCTCAGATATAAATCAGACGACGAGATGCGTTACGCAATTTGACAATAACAGGGTAATAATAACTGTTTAACTGACCCCCGCCGTGTAACTGGAAACAGCTGCACGCCGGTTCCAAGCCCGGATAAGTGGGGAGGGGTGGAGAAAGTAATGGCAAACTACTCCGCTATCCTGCCGAAATACTTCATGGATCTCATTGATGAAAGACAGAAATGTGTGGAGATCGATGATCCATCAAGTGACCGAGAGTCGGCCGCGACTGTACGGTTAATACAGTCCAATTAATATAGTGAGATCCATCTGCAAAGTTAACTTGCTTATCAGAAAAATGCTGTGCCCTAAGAAAACAGTGGGACGTCAGAATATTGCTTACTGTGTAAAAACCTTAATAACAGTGCATTAATTACAGATAGCATTATATTTGGCGATATATTTCAGCAACATACAATTGCAACAGAGTGTGTTTTATACTTTAAAATACCTCACCGCATTTTTTTGGTGGTGAAACAGATTAGATGCCTTTCCACATTTTGTTGTTACAGACCTTTTGCATAACTTACATACAAGACTACATCCAGACTACCAAAGTCGTTTCCCTTTTAGGAACAAACTCCTCCATCGCAGAACCACTTTCCCCCATATCTGTTGCTCTGCCTACAAGTCAGGTAATGGACGTACCCCATACTCTGAGTAAATGCTTTACGACATAATGTAAACATGTCGAAATATCATGATATGGATATTTCATATTGTTAAAAAAAATTTAATAAATAAAAATGTATATATATGTATATATTTTACTAAACTACTAGTAGCTATTATCACAAAAGACACTATATGGCACACTAATATGCGCACACGCGCCCAACATCGTAAATGGTCCAACATTCTCCATGTGATTTCTGCCTACTCAAACATAGGACAAATGTATTTAATTACTTTGCATTGCCACCTTGTACTCATCTTTTCACTTTTAAATTATACACGTTACATATTTTCCTGTACCATTTCTAAGCAAGGGAAATTATTTAGGCATGGTAGGGTGTTAAACAATTTTGAACTTTGTAGAATAATTAGCTGGGTTTTTGATTGAAGTTCCTAACGAAAAAGTTAGGATTATTATAGGCATAAATCAAATTAGTGCCTCATAGATTTAGTGTTGCTTTAATCAACATTCAAACAGATATGTGTATGATTTAGTAACATTTGTGTGTGAAAGAAGACACCCCACTCACAGGCAGCCGATATCCCACACCTGCACTGATAAACTGTAGCGGAAGGAGGAACAAAGAGCTCTCTGTAACTCTGTCGATCGGCTAAAGTAATGCAATTTGGTGATTAAAATGGTACAAAACAGCTCTCGAGGTAAAAAAGTTCAGTGGAGTATTTACGGCTGGAGGGGCTGAGGTGAAATATACTGCATATAGAGAAATGTATAAAAGCAGTACTCTGTGACAGTCAAGTCGTGTCATGTAGCAAATTCTCGACTAAAGAGTTTGAACCGAGTGTTGACTACATTCTTTACTTCTCATCACATTTAACGAACGAACGCTCGCAGTGGGCTTAGACGAGGTCCAACTTCAGGGGTAGCCACTTCAACATGTTCTATCATTCAAACACGTACAGATGAGACTTTGCAAAAGTCTTCATGAGCAGATCTCTATAGGGAGTTAAACTTTTAAAGAGCTGCTTAAATGCTTAAACAGCAATACTCTGGTCCACATGACACGTTTGAGTCCCAGACAGGTAAGACGGCAAAACAGTCAAAGGACAATCCATTAATATCCTTAAAGAACCTAATCCTCAATTGGATTACAGGTATGCGCAGTTCACCAACCACATTACGTTCTGTGAAACAAGACGCTGCAGTCGAATGGCAGTTAAAATACATTTCTAAAAATAAAACGCTTATTTCGAACAATAATATTGATTAAAATACAACAGAAAACTTAGTACTGTAATAAACAGGAATGTGTATATTTTATGAAAAACTCAAATGAAATGTTGTGATTGTCTTTAGTGTCATCAGGTGCTCATACTACAGCGGTTTTTACATCATTCAGACATGCGTAAGGATGATTATATCTATTCACATTTTTAAGACATTGGCCATTAAAGCAAATGGATATTGATCAGCTAGAGGTATACATATGCCCGTTTTTTTACGTACTGAACAATTCTATAACGGAAGAATCATTATTCTGCATGTGAAAATGGATAGTCATAAACAGCATTTATAGCATTTAAGCATTTATATTTGCTAAATTGTCAGGTAGGTTCTAAAACCACTTGGAATTGGTATTAAAGTAAAAACATTCTGGCATCAGGATAAGTCTTGTGAGCTAGATAGCGTGATAAATATTTTAAACGAGGTCTGATTCCACTTCCATTTCAAGGCAACCTGAGATAAGCTTGTAAAGGCTGACATGCATTGCAGAATTGTTAATGTGGGGACTCTACAACCGACATACGCCTTAATGGAGGCTGAACATCCATCTTTAATGAAAAAAGAGCAATCAAAGGTCAAGTCTTCAGTGTCTGCCTAAATCAGAAAAGCAGCTACTACTTCTTTAGCGAAAATACTTTGGTCAGAATATTCATTTAGCAATCGTATTATTAATTTATCAGAAAAATCAGTCCACACTACTTAAGTGCGAAAAAATACACATTCCAGCGTCAGGTTACTGAAGGAAGTGAAAAGCACAAGCTTTGGTAATGACTGATTCCACTAATTAATTGGAAACAAATGTAGGGTATGTATAGGAAGAACAACATTTTCTTTTGAACACTCACATACACATTCCGAGTCATAAGCGTTAGAGTATGGTGCATGGTTATTGGTGGTGAATGTGCTGGTTTGAGTATTTCAGAAACCGTTGAGCTAATGGGATTATTGTGCACAGCCATCTCTAGGGTGTACAGAAAATGGTCCGAAAATAAGAAAATATTCAGTGAACGGTTAAAACCGAGGTCAGAGCAGAATGGCCAGACTGATAGACACTGACACAAATAGAAAGGCAACGTTTACTCACGCATCTCCGTCGTTACATCAGAGGTATGCAGAAGAGCATCTGGGAAACAAGAGTTTCTTAAGGTTTATGGGAAATAGCAGCAGAGGACTCGTTTAAATTGTGTGCCAATCTGTTATGATCTTCAGGTAAAGATAGGAGGAACAGAAATTAAAAGAACAGAAGATAGAAAAAAAATGCTGCTTGATCTGATGAGTCTTGATTTTTGCTGCATCGTTCAGATGGGAGGGCCCAACTTTGGCATAAACATCATGAAAGCATGGATCCCATACTGCCTTGTATCAACAGTTCTGTGCCACTTTGGGGCCCTTAATAACAACTGGGCATCAGTTTGTAGTTTTTAATTAAAGACTATAGTCCAAATAACATGCTTTGTTAATCCACTTTACTCGGTTCCCTAATGTACCCACCCACAAGACCACAAATCAGGTAATCTCTGGGCATTTTACTCTGCACTCCATTAGACACATCTACCTTATTGCTCAAAGTTGTAGAAAAGTTGTAGTAAAGTCAGACAAAGTAAATCTTCTGTTGCTGCACATTTTGTGTTCATGGGAATTCTGACCACTACAGAACACTAAAATTGACCCACAACGTATGTAGAGAAAGAGACTGAATACAGACTACTTTAAAGTTGCAGAACTTTAAAGTACTTCTGCTTGGTAAGTGAAAGTAATCAAATAGACAATAAGCTTAAAGGCCATGAAGTTGCCTACAAGGAGCCAGTGGAATGAGATGAAAAGCTTGTCATTATACAGGGTGAGTCAAAAGTCACAGGGCACCCTTTTTATTTCAGAAACAAAGACGAAATTACATATCTGAATACCCAAGCTTGCATTGAGTAAGAGGTCTATCTTTAGGCTATGTCTAAAACATGACCACGATCTTGAAATCTGCCATATTGGATGAAGGGTATGTTTTTCCCCAATGACAAGGTGGTAATTTAGCATATCAAAGACGACCAGAATTGTCTCAGCAATCTACGGCAGCAATCTGATTTTGCAACATTCTCTCTTCAACATTTATCAACACAAAGTTCAAAACTTTTGTTGTTCGTCACAGGTAACTGAAGATGGAATTGACTATTCTGATGTACGAAAAGTACATCTTTGTATATTTAAGCCAGTAGCAATTATAAGAATGAGAATAATAATAATCCTAACCATATTTCATAACACCTAACAATCAGCCGATTTACATAAATTCAGCAACATGTTTATTCAACCGTGACAATATCAAAAGACAAAATGGCATCTTTTACATGACAAATTGTAAGGGAATTTCACACCAGCACAAGCCCTTGTCTTCAATCAATTGTCAAATGTTTAACTGTTGTCAATCATGGCATACCCAGGAGGTTTTTTTTTAGAAGATAATCCATCTTCCACTTAACCCACACAGGGTCACGGGCCAGCCAGTGCCCACACAGCAACTCTGGGCACAACCCTAGGCCAGGAGCCAATCCATCATAGGGTGCACACACACACACACACACAAAGGGTCACTGATGAGACATCAATTAAACTAACATGTCTTGACTGTGGGAGGAAACCCATGGAAATAGAAGTACCTGGAGAAAACCCACGCAGGGGTTTTCAAGTAGGATATGCAGACTCTACACAAAATGGACTTGGGTCGCTGCACCCTGGGACTGAACCCAGGACCTTCTTGTTGTGAGGCGGCACTGCGACCCACCAAGCCACTGTGCTGTAGAAGACAATCATTAATGTAAATGATAGCTAACATTCAAACTAGTTTTATTGTGGACTGAAACCATAGTATGACAAGACATCCAGAGCCACTTACAACTCATAGTCTTACATTTCAAGCAATGGTGGGTTAAGGGCCTTGCTTAACAACTCAACTATGGCAGCTTGACAGAGGTGGGATTTGAATCCAAGACCATTAGGTCCAGAGTCCTGGTCCTTTAACCGCTAGGCTAACGCAACCCACATATATTTTTTTCCCCAACCTGTGCACTGTTACTCATTTAGAATTGTCCAAAGTACCCACTGTGAAATGATCATACACTTAGTGTGCATGCTGTGCAAGGGGTTTTTGTTGTTGTTGTCTGTACACAATTCCTGCATGTCACCTACACAGCCTGTGTAGAAAGTAAGAAATAATATACAGCAACAGATATTGTATATTGATTTTTAGCTGTATTGTGTAAGATATATTTTAATCGCCCAAAACAGTTCAGATTACAAAAAACAGCATTATATAGGAGAACATAACAAAAGCTGGTAATCGCTAGACAAAATGACAGGCTGATTTATTTCTGTAGTGTTTTTGACAATGAAGCACCGTCTCAAAGTTGTTTTACAAATTTCTCTTATCTTTTAGTATTTAGGCCCAAGCCCAAATTCAGCAAACGTAGTGCAGTGGCAAAAAAACTCCCTAAAGGCTATAAAGAAGAAACCTTGGGAGGACCACAATTCAAAAAGGGACCCCAACTTCCTTAGAATTAAACTACTCAAATTAACTAAATATACACAACTGATAGGTTTATAGTAATACTTTAAACAGAAACATTTATTTACAGAGAACATACTTAAAATAACAAATACAAAATGTAGCCTTGTATGTTAGAGAACATGTAATATCATGAAGAGTAGACAGGAGAGTAAATGATTAAAACATACCCTTATCCAGAGATGCACCAATATATTCAACAGTATGAAACAGAAGGGAAAATGAGAACAGGGAGGGAGGCTTTCCATGCAGTTATAAATTAACAGACCTTAATATCTGAGGCGATGTCAAATATGAAGAAACATATCGTGGAAGAAGAAGGAAGTTTTGCTGTGCATGCACATCAGTTTAGGAGAACAAATCACACAAAAAAAATAAAAAATAAAAAAAATGAGCACAGGCCACTTTGCCCTGCTGTGTGAACCTAGACTTAGTTGTTTAAAAGTTTTCCTGGGTTCCTGTGTAACAGTGCAGACTTTATGCTCCTGTGTCTTATCCAATTATTCTAATCAGGGTCACAGGAGTAACACAGGGCGCAAGACAGGAACAACCCTAGGCAAGATGTCAATCAGTCATAGGCCACACCCACTCACACTAATACTTCTAAGAGACATTTTGGAAAATCAGAGAAAAACGTATGCGGAAACAGGGAGAACATGCAAACTCCACAAAGCGCAGGGTCAGGATCAAACCGTGTATCTCTAAACTGTGAGGCAGCAGTGCTAACCACTGCATCACCATGCCACCAGGGCAGGGTTACAGTCATCTTGAACTTCCTCAATTTGTACACAAAACGTATCATTTAGATTAGTGTAGTCCAGAGATGGGGACTCGAGTGAGCGACTTGAAGTCAATGTCGCACTTAAGTCGCCTAGAAAAAGACTTCAGACTTGTCTTGAAACTTGTCCCTAATGACTCTCGACTCGACCTCGTCCAAAATGACTCGTGAACATTAAGAGTCAATCCGTTATCCAGGCACTGTGCGTGAAAGTTATAGAAAAATACTTTCTTTGCGTGTAAATGTTGCCATTTTCCTTAGTTTTATGTAGAACATTTGGGACGCAGCCCCTTTGTCTCATGACGTGTCGACATCCGCTTATCATGAGCATGAAATCGAAGTGAAGCATCAAATGTAAGCAAAAGAGGGTAGAATGACTTTAGCTGGAGTACCACGTGGTAACCTTCGACTACAGGGAATTTCAAATTATTGGATATAACCAAAGGGTGGTAACATGCAAAGAAGCTAATGACACCCCTACATAAGTCTAAGTTATAAAGTAAGTTATACTATAATGTAACCAGCAGTTGGTGCTCACTTTACGATATCACTTCTAGTTTGCTCTATGTTTTAAAATGTTTAAAAGAGCTCAAGAAATTGTATGTATGCAATGTATGCAATTAAAGAATATACGAAGCATTGTATCAGGAGACACAAAAAAAGAGTCACACGCTGAGTTCCAGAGACAGGCTTTAATACAAGACTGGTATGCAGAAATCGGAAAACAAAACAGTCCAGGGTCAAAATACCAAACACAGCGAACAGGATCCAAATGGGCGATGTGAAGGCAAAAATCGAGGGATGGAAGACAGCAGTAAGTAAACGCGATAACACACGAGCTAGAAAGACCGCTTAGAACTCCGGTAGGACCAAGACACTTGGCGAGGAAAGAGTGTGGACGAAGGG
>JAYJMA010161851.1:0-13682 GCA_036873895.1 Parotocinclus cabessadecuia
TATGGGCAAGGTCATGGTAATCCAGAGGTACGTTGGAAGTCAGGGTGGCGGCCGGACGACCGGGCTGGATAGAGTTCAGCTGGACGGACGGAAGGTGGAGGCAGTGGTTAAAACAGTAGGGAGACCAGCGGAGGAGTCCCTTGACCGAACAGGCAATGGTGGGGTCGTGATGGCAGAGCCATGGGAGGCCCAGGATGATCGGTTGAGTGAGTCCTGCCATGGGGAAGAGGGAAATGGTTTCCACATGGATGGCGCTAGCTCGTATCTCCAACGGAGCTGTTATCCTGGTGATGGGACCTGAGCCCAGGAGTTAACCATCAGCGGCCGTAACGAGTTGTCCCATCGGGAGGTTGAAGGAGGGAATCCTTTCGGTGGTGACAAGGCATTCGGCAATGGATTTCCCCTGGGCCCCACAATCAATTAGCACTAAAACAGAGAGCTCCGTGTGAGTCAGGTAGAGGACAACTGGAAGACAGAATGAAGACGAGACAAGAGGCGTACTCACCCGTTGTGCGCACGCTGGAAGACCCGCACACATTGAGGTGGAACTCAAAGTCAGCGCGCAAGTTCCATGGGCACAGAGAGAGGTGGCGAGGCTGGTAACGCTATGGCGAGCCAGGTTTAGCGACGATATGGTAGGAGCTGATTGAAACTGATGGCGAGGGTGATGAGGTCATCCAGGTCCAAGTCCAGTACCTCGTTCTGAAGGTCCTGCCGTAGTCCCAGACTAAGGCGTACCCTGCTGCCGTGCGGTATCCTTGCAGTAAATTTCACAGTTGCCCAGAGGCAGGTCGACTGCCGCATGGATGTTGAAACATTGCCCTAAAGGCGGCCAGGAAATGCTGGTAGTCCTTCGCTTCTTCACCCTACTTATTCCACATGACAGTAGTCCAATCCAGGGCAGAGAGATTACCAGCGCGATGCGGGTAGAATCCGCTTTAGTCGGTGAATGATCAAAATACAGATCACACTGTGATAGAAAGCCTTGGCAACGATCAGGATTTCCATCACACCTTTCAGGCAGTGCGATCCGGTAGGCAGCAGAGGGCACAGCTGCACGTGGTGGACTGGAGGGCAGTACAATGGTCTCCGCAGCACACGGAACAAAATGCACCATCCACCATGCTTTCCGTGCCTGCGACACCTTTAGCGTTCGCTCGTCCACGTTTGTAACCACAGCGCTCAGGGTTTCTTGGCCAGCGATGAGCTGCCGAACAGCTTGCGTTACTACCACAAGATGACCATGAAGCTCAGCATTTGTTCGTCAAGCATGGGCATGGATGCTATAGCTGCTGTCTCCATGTTTGAGCTGTCAACTGTAATGCGTAGTTGAAATGGCGAAGGCACACGCAGATTACAGTTGCAGGCTGGATATTTATTAAAAACGGCAGGCACAAACAAGGTCAGACAGTCCAGTGTTCAGTACATGATGAGGCAAAACAATGTCCAGAGGGTCAAGGCGAAAAGCGAAGTCGAGGGACGAAACAAGGTCGAAACATGGTAAGCCATGGTATACGCAAACCTGCACAAAAATGGGACGTTGCGCTTAGAAACCAGGTATTGACCAAGTGACTTAGCAATGGAAAGGTAAACAATGAACCTAATGAGTCCCAGGTGTGTGTAATGAGTGCGTGATCAGAATTCTGTTGACGATGTGTGCGTGATGGGACGGGTTTGGTCGCTGGCACCACCCATGGGTGTGACACTAGAATTAAAGTTAGTGTCTGTGCTAAAGCCCCCTGTGACTTGTAGCCAGTCCGCAGTCTACTGGTTCCTCAGGGTTGTCCTTCCCTTATGAGAATGCAATCATGAATTGTTTTTGGGATTTGTTGTTTTGTTCGATCCATAATTGAGTGAAGCTATATGAAGATATGAAGTGAGAAACGCTGACTCTGAGATCAGAACCAGTAGATGGAGGACTGTGGGAGTGATTGCTGAGTGTATGCCCATTCAGGTGGTTATAGGTTTGAGCTATGTTATGTAAACTCAGAGCTTAGTGAAGAGGAACGTGGCTGGCAAGGAAACTGGTAAGACTGCTCATGCAACGTTGTAGAATTCTATATTTACTTTGTGTTGATTTAAGCAGTAGGTGACAAAAAAGCACCAAGTATCCTCTTATGGACATGAAGCAACTAATAGTCTTATAAATTTGGCATTTCCTAAACAATATTTGGGCACCTAGTTGTGGGTCTCAATTATGATCTCGGTTCTAAAACAAGACTTAAATATTGTTAAAGTTCCATGCCAAAGATTAATTTAAGATAATATAAATTAATAAACTCACTAACCTTTATTAGTTCCACAGTGGGGAAATTCACATTTTTACAGCAGCGATGGGATAGCAATGTATAGATATATAAAACATAAATAATAAAGTCACTCTATAAAACATATAAAACATTATTTACAGGCTATTTACAGATACATCGAGATATGATTGCCCATTGAGGGAAATTAATGTCTGTATTATGTTCTGTGAAACAGGTCATTGACTGAAATGGACGTTGGCCAGAAATTACTGTAGTCAAATAGTAGTTCAGATACTTTGCATATAGTGTTTTTTAACATTGGCTAATGTGAAAACATTTAAAAACAATACTCTACTGTACAATACAGTCATTCTTATCAGAAAATCATACCGAAAACGAAAAGGTGAAAGAAAGCACTGATATTCCTCCAGATTCTGAATCATTGGTCCTGTAATGTGTTTTGTTTCACATTGTACGAATGACATTTATATAGTCCTTTATTTGCCTAGGACAACACTATAAATATCCAAAAGTCTTTTCCCCTTCACCCGTCCTCTCCTCCCCTGAGAGGGTGCATAAGGCAGAATTTGTCCCCAGTGTAAATCAGATGAGAGTCTTTAGGGGATAACTAAGCAGACTGGCCCTGCTGAAGCTCTTTCTCATGACAGATGTCCCCTGTAGAGCAACTTGAGCTGGCAACATCAGGCTTACCCAAGGGACAGAGAGTGTTTTAGTCGTGACAGGCTAAATACTTAATCACTGTGAATCTAGAGTCTGTGTGTGAAGAAACCGAGGTGATAGAAAAACTGCAAGAATTTGAGCAAACAGCTTCATTAGCAGCTCTGTGTGATTTGCCCGTAACAGTATCCACTGTTCTCAGTTCTGATTTTTAGTCTGAATAAAATATGAAAGAATCACAGATTGATTCCCAGTCTGTGGTTAGACATCACAGGGGAAGCATGAGGTCTAAGGTGCTCTGATACAAATACAAGTACATGTTAAATAACATTAAAATGCCAGACTCACCTTTAAAAAACTGTATTTAAAATGACTGAAACAGATGTTTTCACTCAGTTATATGTATAGGTGTTGATTAATTACACTCATAATGAACCATTATTAGTCTTTTGTAACGATATGTCTACTTTGTTTGGATGTTAAAAGAAAGCTGACCAGTTTATATTAAATGTTAGCAGTCTTGAAAAGAGAAAATGAGCCAAAATGGTAAAAAAAAAAAAAAAAAAACAGCGGTAAAAGGGATCCACAACAAATGGAAAGTTACCTTTCCAAATAAAGATTTGTAATGAATTACTGCTTTTTCATTTGGGGAAATGGTAATGGGACACAAACCCAAACATGGCCAAAAGTATTGGGACAGAAACCAGAATATGGTCAAACGTTTTGGAACATAAACTACATTCTTTCTGTTTGCCACATTTCAAGCAATGTAGTAGTTGTTTCAGGAACTGCAGATCTTAGTATCATATAATTATTCTTACATCTTCCAACATTAAAACGTAGCCATTTTTAGGATTTCTTCACCCGTATTTATGCTTAATTCCTGTCTAAAACGTGCCAAATCTGCTTGACTGACTATTTGAAATATAACATCGCATGTCCCTCTTATTGCTGTGGTATTATTCTTAGACATTACCCAGCAATACGCTCACTAAATTCAGAGATTAGATTTGGGATCTTAGTAAATCAGGGTCGGAACATCTATCATCCAGAACCCACCAGTTACTGGCAGCTTGCGTGTTTACCTGCAATAAACAGGCTCTTTTAATGAGCTCAAGTCATGTTTATCAAATTAGCATCAGCCTCCAGATGGATCTCAGAGGACAGTGAAGAAAGGCTTTTGAAAGGTCAGGTTGTTTTGCTTTTCGTGTTCGTTTTCCTCCTCTAAGACTTGCTGCCGAAATGAGGAGTGGCAGCTCGTTCAGACTGGCGTCATTAGAAGAGGAAGCGTATTCGTATTAAAGATAACATATTGGTCTGGGTAGAAAATATTTCAATTAACTCTTTTAGGTCCAAACTGTTTTTCATTCATTACTAGCTCCAAGTTGTCCCTGTACCAACTTATTTTGGACTGTTTTACAGGTGTGGAACAGAGGAATGGATGTTTAGTAACAAATGAAATTAGGCTGACCAGAAAAAACGTAGTATCTCAGGTTCATACTGTCTGCAATGAAATAATAGTCAAAGGAAATGTAATGAACAATGCATTTTATTTTATTTTTAGGTGGTGTTTTCCATACTGTCCCAACTCTTTCTGATTTGTACAGTCCAATTGCCCAAGCAGTTTTTGGGTCAAGGGTATTGTGCAAGTACCCAACAGTGGCAGCTTGACAAAGGTGGGATTTGAAACCTTAACCTTCTGGTCCCAGTTGCTTGGCCACCAAAGTCCTGTGGCTTACATGGCCAGTGGTCTATTACTGGTGTAGTGCTGGAGTAGCTGGTCAGTAAGCACTGGTTTGTATTTGTAGAGCAAAAACACAGTAAATGCTGGTCACCATTGAAAGTTTCCATTGGATATTCACCAGTTGTATATGTTAAGCTCATGCATATTATACCCATATAAACAAGATTAGAAATAATTAGAAAGCATGTTAAGGGTACCTGTGATCCTTTTCATACGTGTCACGTAAACCGTAATTTTTCCATCCAGGATTTTAAAGATTTAAAACTATTTCATTCTGTTATTCACTTCAGCAGTTTGCACTCTCGTTCGATACTAATGTGATGAGTCAACAAAACGCTGATAAATATTGTGTGTCTGGTTCTGACTGCACAGCCTTTTATACTGTGCTAATCTAATTTGTTCAAGAGGAAATTGGCTCAAGGCAAACAAGCTTTGACATATAACATATAGAGTGAGCGGGGGCACATGAAAAAGATTTAAAGCACCAGCTCTTACAACTCGTGGGGAGTTTAAGATTTAAACCACAGCTTTTGTACCTGAGGTTTACTTTCGGGATTTTGTCATTATATACTGCATTAGAACATATTCTGAGAAAAGGCTTGGAGAATAATATAGAATTTTAAAAAACAATCCATAGATTCTTGTTAAAGAATTCCAGATGTGAGATCATATGAATTTGGCTCCTTGTCTATAATTCGAAAGGCTTTTCTAAATGTACTATGAGTTTTTAAACTCAGTTTTTAAAGCAGAACCTCCTCAGGAATTTGTGCCTTCTCTAAAATGGATGATTCTAAACATAATTTATATATAAAAATATAATATAATATTATATAATATATGATTCTGTTTGACCAGGCTTGGACAGTGTGGAAAACACAAAAAGAATGACTTACATTCCTTACATTTACTTTGACTTTTATTTCTTTGCAGTAAGGAAGAACACAAGACTTTTCTTGTTTTTTTTTTCTTGACTAAGACTATTATATAACAATAATTGATAATAATGTTAGACCATATATCAATTATTGTTATATTTTAAAATGTGTGAATAATAATATATCATAATATATTGTATAAGCAATTTTGTATGAGCAATTTTAATTAATAAAAAAATTATTACAAAGCTTTTTAAAATGTTTATTCTTGTATGAGGAAAATAATCTGCGTCTCATCACGATCTTGTCAACTCTTAGTTTCAGGCAAACCTCGGACTCGACTACTAAAAGTCACTGTCTTGACTCGGAGTGGTTTTGACTAAAACACTATCACTATTTTTGGACTATGCGTTTCCATGTTACAAGTATCTTCGTTTGTTTGTTTCTGCTGTTTTTCCATGTGCTGACTGATTTCCAGGTTTGAACGAGATGAAACAGAAAGTCATGTTTCACTAACCAAAATCCCTTAAAACTTCTCAAAACCTAAACACGAAAAATATTTAATTGAAAAAATCGATTTGACTTGAATGCCATGTCAAAGTCAAGTCTTCTATGAGTGTTATACAAGCAAATCTCAAGTCTTTAACTTTGCAAGGCAAGACTGACTTAAGTCAAGTCATGTAACTTGTAACATAACATCTGTGCTGGTCCTGTGTCAGTCCTGACCATTAGAGAACAGTGTTAAGGGGACGAATAAAGTATGGAGGGAAATTCATGAACTACAGTCTGTAATTGAGAACTACAAAGTGCTTCTACTGTATATGGTATGTGGAACTGACAAAATGGACAATGAGTGTGGAAACAATTAGGTGTACCTCCAATATATACAATATGTATGTTCAAAAGTATGTATACAAAAAGAAACAGGATGTCTGCTATGTTTTGTGTATTCCACAGGAAACCGCTGAGGAAAGAAGAGAACGGCACCCGAGGAGAGCACGCCATGAGTTCTCGCTGCAAGCAGCAGGTGGTGGAGCCAAACAACACTGGAGTATAGTATCTGTAGTAAAGCTCCGAAATAAACATTGAGCTCTGGGACTACCTGCTGGCTTTTGCTTCCAGCCTGATGGGCTTTGGGAGACATAAAAAAGGTAAAAATGTACCTTTGACAGACATCAAATGAATGGATCTAACCGTGAAGG
The DNA here is from genome assembly GCA_036873895.1 of Parotocinclus cabessadecuia. Taxonomy (NCBI): domain Eukaryota; kingdom Metazoa; phylum Chordata; class Actinopteri; order Siluriformes; family Loricariidae; genus Parotocinclus; species Parotocinclus cabessadecuia. The sequence goes on from JAYJMA010161851.1 coordinate 6,749, forward strand.
ATGTGCTTTTAAAAACAAATCACAGAAACGTGATTGATGTATGACACGTGGAGCTTGCAGACTCTTTGTTATGCTCGACTAGATGACAGCTGCCAGTAAGGCTGAGGCCACAGCTGTCATGGAGGACTATAAACAAGTAAACAAATCCAACGCATGCACTTTCTGCTAAATGAGAAGTCCTAAAGACCTCTTGTCATCAATCTATTTCTGTCTCCGCTTGTCTGTGAGTTCCTGCTTCTTCACCTCATGTAAATATAGAACGCTTAATGAGTTCTGATCCAAGTCTGAGAACCAGGTCGAGCAGAACTCGATGGATGTGGTTTGTTTTACATATGACTATGCAACTGGGGAAGATCTGTAACCTAGGCGTGCATGCTCGTGATATAAAATATGATGTCAGTATCTTTTGCTGCTAATCAGCATTGCTAATGCTACCCAGTTACATACACTAAATAGTATTGCTGTACATGTCTGACATAATTCAGCTGTCATTTCTTCCTGGTGGTAAGTATGGTGGAGAGTCTGTTTTTTTTATGTGGGGTCACAAAATGAAACAAAACAAAGGACAACATGTAGGAAATGGTGGCCGAATGACACAATCCATGTAGTGGAATTATACCCAAGGTAAAATATATTAATCCCGAAAAAGTAAAGAAAAAAAAGTTGCCCAAAATGGAAGTACTTCCGTGAACTACAGATACACAAATAAATGGCTTAAGCATAGTAAAAAAAAATACATTTACTTCATTACTGTCTATCACTGCTTGTACATAGCTGAGTGGACAAAAAGTCTGCTGTAATAACTCCACGAGCACGAATAACAATTTTGATTTGGCATGGACTGGACAAGTTTTTAGATGTAGGTGACATCAGTGTTCAATCTTACTTGCTTGTTGTTCCAGAAAGTCCCACAGATTTTCAAGAGGGATTTAGGGATTCTGTGGACCACTCTGGCTTCTCCTGAATGTTATTGTGCCAATCGGTCACATTTAAAGCCCTGTACACTTCAGAATTATCATCATGAAAATCATGAAATACAGAGATTGGAATGTGAAGCAAAAAGCAACTGCATGTAAGCATTGTGGTTCAAATTTACTGTAACATCGACCAAAGCACCCATTTAAACATGATGGGACCTTGCCCACAGTCCTGATTCAAGGCTTCCTAAGGATTTTGATAAACACGATAAATACAGACAGAAACCAGAATTCTGACCAGAAAATGTTTCCAGTCATGAACAATTTTGTCTTTTATCCCACTTTTAACTGGCCAATTTTGTGAGCAGAAGTGGGCAAAAGGCCTCTTGCATGGTACTCTGCTCTGTATGTTTGTGGCATGCCGTTCCCTGCACAGTGTTCTTCAAGAAATTGGTTAAGAAATTGGATAAGCAATTCATAAAAAGAACTGCTAGGTAAATTTAATCTTTCGACCACACTTAAACACGCAAATGTGACAGACGGCCAAATATATTTGAGCACCAGGCATGAATATCCTATTTATAAACATACTTGATACATTTGCTATCAAAACCTCCAAATATAGGCTTTTCCACTCTATTGAAACATCACTACTTGGAACTGCTTCAGGTCAACTCTTATTGTTGTTAAGTGATAAAGCCTGGCTTGTGGGTATCAGTATTTTAAAGGCACTGAGTGAGGTTGAGGTCAGGGCTCTGTATGAAGTTCTCTGCCAGTGAGGTTTTATCACAACAAACTCAGCATGTTCTTTCTTTGTGGAGCTCAGATTGTCCACCAAGTCCACCAACAACACAAAGTTAATGGCATGCAAATCTATGTGAATCTCTGCTCCTTTGAGACATTTTCTTTGCTCCAGAGTCAATTGTGGCAATTTCCAGAGGCAACCAGCTTTTAATAGGCAGGTGGGGTACAATCTAGAAAGTACCTCCAGTGGTTGTTGAAAGGGTGTGAACCCTTTCAAATTGTCTCTATTTCAGCCTAAAAGTAGATTAAAAGGAAACACAAATAAACAAATGAGACAAAATAATAAATACTAAACTTTATGACTTATTTATTGAGTGGAAATATTCCAATATTACATATCTGTGAGTGGTAAAAAATATGTGACCATATTTTAGCAGTTTGTTTGATGGTGAAATTACACCCAGGTGTTTTTAGTCATTGGAAAGACAACCAGGCATGAGTGAACGTCCTGTTATAGTTAAAGAATAGGCACAAATGAAGGAGACTTCTGAGGACCTCAGAAAAAAATAGTTTTGTGGTGCTCATCAGGCTTGAAAAGGTAACAAAACCATCTCTAAGGAGTTTGGACTCTGCCAATCTATAATCAGACAGATGTCTTCCAGTATAAGATGATAATCCCATCTGTGAAGCATGGTGTTGGTAGGATCATGGTTTGGGCCACCATTGGCTTACCATCACTGAGTTGTAGCAGCAAACTCTAATGGAAGAGATCAGGATATTCTTCTTATTAAAGAAGAATGAAGTGAATGTTTTGGAATTACCATGTCAATGTCCTGACTTTAATCCAGTAAGAACCTTGTGAGAGGACCTGAATAAGTACTTCATGTAAGGAAACAAACCAATATCCCAGGGATAAAGCACTGTTCTGTTTTTAGTTAAAGCTGTTGCTGCTCAAAAAGGCATACAACAGATGTTGAAATGAAAGGTTCACATACTTTCGAACTCACAGATATAATGGTGGGTCATTTTCTCAAAATGTGTGACATTGTTCTAATATTATTATTATCATTATTATTATAATCAGTATTATTAGTTTTTCATCTGAGACCTATCATTGTATTATGGCTGGGTGTATAATAAGTTCAGTAGCTCAGATGATGAACTTTTTTTGTTGGCTGATTTCTTTCGTCTTTTTTTTACAACTTAATGATGTCTATAAAAAAAACAGCCTCTGTTAAATTACCACACTGGCCCTACCAGATGCTGATACTACCACTGTTTTGTGTTTAGCTTAAGGGATGGAGATACTTTGAACTCTAAAAGCTCAGAAGATTGATTGCTAATGTTGCTCACGCTGTGTCTGAACAGATTTACGAATCCAAAAATGTGATGTAATGAAGTGTTCCTACACAGTGTGATTAATCACTCAGCTTTCTAATGTTTATCTAGGTGGCTAAGAACGTGACGTGAATGACCACCCCTACTGTTTTACTATAATCTCACTTCTCCATCATCCAGTCCATCAACAAGATAAAGCATGTATTATAATGTACAAAGTGACCCAAACATACTGCATGAATGTAAATATCAGTCTCTGCCTGCTGTAAAGAAAGAAGAGATCGTATGTTTATGGAGGTGAATATAAATAATGTGTCTTGTCTGTGTCCATTGTTTGTCTGGAACAAGCCATCCATGTATATTAATGTAATCAAAGGTTGTTGCACAACATATGCATTACATACCAAAACGTCTAATATAAAATATCTTGTGAATTGATTTAACTGCAACATGTTGACTTTTTTAGTTTTGAATAAAATGATAGTACTGATTCCATGCTGACTTTTGTAGATTTAAATAAAATTATACTATTGAATGAATGACTTTGCTGTTGAAGTTCTTTACTTAAGTAAAAGTATTACTGGTCTGATTTAAAAAAGTAAAAGTTGAAGTATGGCTTAAAAATACCTATTAACAAAAAAACTCACCAAGAAGCAAATGTTGGGATCAAATGAAACTTTCTATGTGTGTATGTAATAGTGATTACAATATTAGAGTGAAAGGAAACCTTCATGGGGGTAAAACCGTACTGCAAAAACTACTACCCTGTTAGAGCACCTCCAACAGGGACACAAGATGAGATACAGTTGGGCATGAGCATGCCATACAGACATACAGTTATGGTATCCTGTGCCTAATCTGCCCACAGACGTTGTAGCTGGGCCTGTAGGTCCTCCTCCCTTGTTTCCTTGTAGGTTGCTAAGGCTCGTATCCTTAAATGCTCAGCTGGCAATAATCTGGTGACCAAGGAATTGTTGCAATCTGGCAAAGACATTTATGAGAAACTCTTGCTGTTTTTGGGTGAGCATTATGCTGCTGAAAAATGCTTTGGAAGCCTTGCCGTGAGAGATAAAATATGGGTGTCCTGCACATTTTTCTGCTCCATTAGTGTCCCTTGTATCAATACTATGGGGACAGACTGTCATATTTCCCAAATGGTGGTTCCCCAAATCTTCCACAAATAGTTGTGACAGTGTATTGCTCCGGATTGGAAAGGCCAATCATCAGAACACAAACAGAATCTTTCCAATCCATAGCAGTCCAGAGTAGTTTCTCGTTCACGACACCACTGCAAAAGAAAGGAACGACCATTCTTCTTCTTTCAGTCCAATGATGCGCCCCCTCTCAAAGTCTCAAAGTGGGCAAAATGTCTTCGAGTGCATTGTAAAGGCATGTCCAGCAGTCAACAATCCTCACCAAGAGGTACACTACCCAAGAGTAACTTGGTGTCTAATCAGATCACGCCTGTAATCATTTACATATCTGCTATATCTGTATCAGAGTCCTCTCACAGCCCTGAATTAAATTGATTAGTTAAGCAAGGAGGATACTCTGGACACTGTTGGTTTGCACCTTGGCATGAGTTTTCAGTTGATACTTGTTGGCAAAACCTTTCAGCACTAGAGGAAATACTCAGAGCGTGCAATGAAGAGCAGCTGTTTGTATTGCTTGTTCATCTGTCACTCCTTTTTATAGATGTTATTTTGATGCATAAATGACACTACAGCCTTTCCAGAACATCCATCATGCAATGCTTTATCATGTTTTTCAGCAGAAGATATTATAGTAGTGTGATACGAAGATGACGAATCATCTGGCAGGGTTTGGTAACAGTGAACAAGAGCCTGAGTTCGAGCCAAAAGATCTCCAGCTGTTTAGTTTTATTCTGATAATCAGTAACTGATCATCTGTAACCTCAAAGACTTTCAAAATAAAGTGTTTCAAGTTAGTCTTTACACATTTGCATCAACAAATACACAAAATAGTTTTTAGAGTTAGAGGTTTTTTTTTTACAAATTGTACGTGATCCATTTCCAGAGTCAAATAAATAAATCATAAATCAGTGCAGTTTTATGATTTACACACCTGGATTACAAACCATCACGCTAAAAGCTGTTATATACTGAATATTTTTGCTACAGAATAATATACGCTGCACATGACATGCTGTTCATGGAATATTCCCAAGAATTTTCAGAGGAATATCTTTCAAGTTGTCATACCCTTGGGCAGTTGCAGCGGCCAAACCCGTCTTATCATGTGCACATTCACCCGAATTCTAATTTCAAACTCATTACACACACCTGGGATTTATTCCAGTAACCCTATTTATACACGCCCTGCTCACTGTTTAGCTGTTAAGTAACTTGGTCACTACCTCGTCTCTAAGCGCCTCGTTTACTTTTTGCTGTGCAAGTTTGCCATCGCTTTACTTACCGTGTTTTGACCTCGTTTCCGTCCCTCGACTCCGCTTTTTGCCTCAACCCTCTAGACCTTGTTTTGCCATGCTGTGCACTGATCGTGAACTGTCTGAGCCGCCATGGAGACAGCAGCTACGGTATCTACGCCTACTGCCGACGAACAACTTGCTGAGCTACACGATCATCTCGTGGAGGTAACGCAAGCTGTTTGGCAGCTTATCACCGGCCAAGAAGGATTAAGCACCGTGGTTCACACCATAAACGAGATTACGCTAAAGGTGTTGCATCTAACTCCGCTGCCCCCCAGCTCACCGCGCGCAGCTGCACCCTCTGCTGCCTACAGGATCCCTCTGCTACCTGACTGATCCAGACCGCTACCAGGCTTGCTGTTGCAGTGCGACCTGTATTTCAACCATTCGACACCAGAACCGGATTCAGCTCGCATTGCGCTGGTTTACAGCAAGGAACCCAAGTTTCACGCCCTGGCAGCGCAGAGTGGCTGGAATGAGGCAGCAACTGCGCCATTGAGATGCTAGAGGAGGCACCCCTTCCTAAGGCATGGCTCTACCCTCTCTTCCCTGCCGAGGAGGCAGCCATGGACGCTTTAGACCCTCCACATCTCCCCTCTCGGCCAGGTTCTTCTTTGTTCCCAAGAGTGATGGCTCCCTGCGACCATGCATAGACTACCGACAGTGACTCCAGAAAAAACAACTTCGAGAAAAGGCGGAGGAGTGTGAGTTTCACACCCAGTCGGTCAGTTACCTAGGGTATGTCATCTCCCCACTGGCTGTGGGTATGGATGAGGCCAAAGTTGAGGCCATTCTGGCCTGGCCGAGGCCACAGTCGGTGAAAGGCACCCATCACTTCCTTGGCTTCTCCAACTTTTATTGTTGCTTCATTCAGAACTTGAGACGGATTGTCACGAACTCACGTCTCTATTCCAGGGTAATCCCTGTTGTCTCCGTTGATCCCCAGAGGCTGAGAAGGCATTCAACAAGGGTGTGTTCTTGCAAGCCCCAGTTCTGGGGCACCCAGACCCTAGCCTCCCCTTCGTGGTCGAGGTGGATGCCTCGTCGATGGGAACTGGGGCCATCCTCTCCCAGCGTCTCGGTAACGTCTCGGCCGTGGATGCCTAGTTCAAGAGGATCATCTGGGATCAGGTACATCAGCGCATCTCCCAGCAACCAGCTGGGCGACCAAGTCTGGCTGTCGACCCGCGACTTGCGCACTCAGGGAAGTACTGGCAAACTTGCAATCCGATACATTGGCCTTTTAAGATCACCAAGAATCTTAATCCTGTCACTTTTGTTTGTCTCCCCCCCACACATGTGAATTTACCCCATTTTACCCCAATGGGTTTTTCAACCCATTTTAGGCCCTGGGTTGGCGGTGCTCCCGCCTACACGGTTCGCCATCTGCTGGACTCTCGCAGGCAGGGCTTATGGCTGCAGTATCTCGTGGACTGGGAGGGCTACGGTCCAGAGGAATGCTGCTGGGTGAACGCTAAGGACATTC
>JAYJMA010161882.1:0-13679 GCA_036873895.1 Parotocinclus cabessadecuia
ATGTGTTAGGGCCCAAGGATGCAGGAATGAAGGAACCCCATGATGTATAATAAGAATAGGGAAATAACTAAAGAGGCAGAGAAAAAGGCTCTCCAAAGTACAAAACGCAAAAAAGGGAAGAAGTCACGCAGCTGTGTTGCGTCCAAAATGGGAATGGCACCCACAGTTGTCGACTGCAATGTGTGCCGATTTGGGACACTTTCCAAATCGAGTAGCGCGGAGGACCTCCGGGACGCTGGGGGGATTGTCTCAAATCGAGTCGTGCAGTAGCGAGTAGGAGTGAGACTCAGCTACCAGCTGACATCGGACGGGAGAGAGAAACCCTGTTTCTGCCCCTGAACAGCTAAATACCTCAGGGGTTTCCCCCATACGCGTCTGTCGGCACTGTAAGCCCCGGGACGTTACCGACTGGCCGTGATAATTGCTTACAAAATCGTGTAGCGAGCAGAAGACCGAGCACACTGGAATGTGTGTGACGATGTAGAAACCCTAGGTGTTCGTTATCACGTCGTCGATTAAACACCGAATATAAACAGCATCTGTAACGAGCCGCGAGCGGACCGGGAGTTTGAGGTAAGCCTCGTAACAAATATAAGACTATAATATAATGATTATTAACAATAATCTTAGGCCATATATTATTACTAAATGTTACATTTTACAAAATATATTCTGAAATATAATATGTCTTAATATATCATAAATAATGAAAGATAATAGTTCTTGTCTAAAAGTTCTGGACTCGATGTGTCACAATCTTGGTCTTGACACATACTCGGCTTTAGTGGACTTGACTGCAACACTACCAGCCACTGCCTGCATGGTATCTACATCCCTGTTGGTTGTCTTCATTCTGGATCTAGCCTTACCTCCTGTGCTGTCAGACAGGTCCCTAAAAAACATAGGTGCTACATACAATGAAGGTCCACATACATGTTCATTAGTTCCCAAATCTAAGAACTCAAAATCTGGTCTCACTCTAGGAGGTGCCATGCACCAGGACACAGAATGGAACTATAGATCCTAATTGTTGAGAAGACTGAGCAAGCCGATACCAGACCGTGATTAAGTGTGTGACCCAGCACAGTGTCCACCCCTCAGACAGCGGCCAAGAGTGCAGTGCATTAAAACTGCCTCCATCTGACATTTAAATGAGGCGGACTGAACTGCTGCATCCCATCAATGCTGAGAGGTCAGGAAGCTCCAAATTCCTGCTGCATAGTCAGCATTGATTTTGCTGCGCTTCAATAAAACAACGGCTGAGCACCGGCTGTAGGTGAGGCTGTCGTGAGGAGGGCCGGGTGCAGAAGTGTGTGGAAATAGATAACCGATTAGCGCTAATGAAATGAGGGAAGGTTGAGGCAGAGAGAAATGAGATCAAGCTCAGTGAGACCTTGCGGGCTTGAGAGGGAGGAAGACCAATGACATGAGAATCAATGCAGCATATTAGGCATAGAGTTCGTCTCAGTCTGTCGGCAATGGCAGCAGACGCACTCGTAGACACAAACACACGCACTCTGGACAACACAATGTAGTGGGCTTAATCAGACTGGCACACAGGCACCTCATGCTTTCACGTAGAGGAACCCTGAATTCGCTCCAGCACTGACACAATGCGGCAAAACTACTAGAAGTCATTCATCTTCACTAAAAGCTGGTCAGGTACAGAGACAGGAGGTGGGCCGAACAATAAACAGCAAGTGGGTGGAGCCCAGTCTCTGTAAAAAGTCCCATTTGATTATGACACATCTAATCTAATTAGTCATAAATGTGTTGATCTTTCAATAAAACACATAATTTAATAATGATTTTGAAAAATGTATTACCTGCTGTAACAGTGAATCTGTTTACTGGACCAAATAATGCCATGAGACTGGCTCATGTATTGCAGAATATTGCATTATATTCTATAGTTTTATGTCCTCTGTTATATGCATAATATGTAATAATGTATTATTGTTTATTTTATATTATATTATATTACATTATATTTTATTACAATCACTGACCAAAAATCGCACCAAGAAGAATTTGTTGGAATTAAATTGAACTTTATTTGTATGAACGTAATGACGATATAACTAAGTCATTACAATATTAGAGCGACAATATTAGGCAGCACATGTGATCCACATACTGCTGAGCTGTTAGTGTTCCTCATATCACTACTATCAGTAGCTTTCTGTCATGTGCAATGGCTCTTCAGATCATCACAGCAGCAGTTGGGGCAGTGTGTTGCTCACAGCAGAGGTAGGATTGAAGTGCTTCCAACGTGGCTTTCATACTCGACCCCGAAACTTCAGAAATAGTCCGATCACAAAGGTGATGGTGGCTGGCTGTCAACTGCTGTCAGTGTTTAGCATGTACGTGTGTGTGTGTGTGTGTGTCCCAACACTCAACACGTAACAACTAGGTCAGAACAGCCGAAATGGCAGGTAATTCGCTAAAATGACTATTCTGCATTTACGAGTCCAATAAAACGCCCCCTCTCAAAGTCTGTCTGGGCAAAATGTCTTTGAGTGCAATGTAGAGGCATGCATAGCAGTCAACAATCTTTCACTAAGAGGTACACTACCCAAAAGTAGCCTCTGAGAGCCTGTTTATAGCCAGCAGGGGAAGTACTTTGTGACATTTACATATCTGTCTGAGACAGAGCTGCATGCTCAGATTTAGGCTGTAAGCTTACTTAATGGAGCCTGTGAGCCTAGACAGTTGTAAAGCCGCTTTGAGACAATACTCCATGGTAAAAAAAATGCTATAGAAATAAATCTTAAGTATCTGGGAAGTGTTTAATCACTTTTTAATCATAATTTACTGTGTACTGTGTACATTTGATTCCGATTCTGATGAGGTCTGGGCAATGGGACAGCCATTGTTTTGTAGTTTGATATGCAAATGATTGTATTTCTATAAAGGTCTCCCTAAAGTGTCCAATTTCAGCTCTGATGCTGAATTGCCATTCCTGCAGTATTAAAGAAGTAAGTAAACACAGGCTGGATTAAAGAGCGTTAATCTATAATAAAAGCTGGCTTGGCCGCAGGTGTACAAGCACAGCAGCTCCAGGCTGAAGTCACGCACAATAAGCAGACATCCAGCTGAAGGTCAGGGTCTCTTTCTTACACATTATTTCTCTCTGTCACTCTGGTCCTGCAGGTGTCCACTCATTATCCGTTTCATAGAGTAAAAGTGTTTGACAGCATAGCCAAAACTCCCTCTGTTTTATTGTCTGCTGGAGCCTGCAGAGGAGAGCAAAACATGCACTGCCAATCATCGTTCTTATTCTTGCGAATTATTCAGAATTGTAAGTATTCCGTAAAGGACCCTGAATAAAAATAACCAAATATTTGCTTGTTGATCCTTTCTGCAAAGCCAGCACTAGATTCTGTGTGAACTAAGAACACACAAACCTTAGCATTTTCGTGTCTAGCTTGACGATACTGATTCATCATTTACAGCCCAGGCTGGAATACATATGCAAATCGTTGTACATGCATGTGCCGTTTAATGAACATCCAATCAATGTCTATTTACTTTAACGACCAAAGTCTTAAAAATCATTACACATTAAAAAAATACCACCCAGACAGAAACGTTGGACTGCTCCAAAAGTCAGCATGCAGCTCTGTCTCAGACAGGTATATAAAGGATTACAGGTGTGGTAAGAATAGATAGGGCGTAAAAGTGCCTCCTCCACTGCTCTGCCGAAAGACTCTCTGAGGTTACATTTACTACACACCCCCGTCTCTGCCCAGACCATTTCCAGGTGCTAAGCAGAAGAAGAGATGTAGAAACAGTGCCCTTTAAGAGTCCTGCTACTGATAGCCAGTCACCATCCCCAACGTGAAGTGCTATGGACTGGAACTGTGTCATCTTTAGCCACAAATCCAGGTTTTATTTGGAATCTGATCACGGCCAGGTTCGGATATATACACACTGCACCAACTGCTTATATAATGGATGAAAATCTACAGACCCAGATGCAACATCTTTGGACAAATGGGGCACGGAATACTATACATAACCTGTTTAGTTTCAATGTCCAACCATACTTATCAGGGTAACTAAAGCCCTCCTTCCATTGTACACTTTTCTCTAATAAACATATCCTTTCTTTCTAATATTGTACTTACTTACATTTAGTATTATTTCAGTCTCCCATAAAGTAAAATTTGAGTATCATTTGACTCCAACAACTCCTCCTTGGTGAGCTCTTTGTCAATTAGTGTAGCTCCACTTTTACTTCAAGAGTTAATCATTAAATCATTTTCATTTCTCCAGCTCTAGCTGGTTTTTACCTCTGTCAGTGCTGTACTTGCTCTTGGTGTGAACTCTGCCAGACATCCACTTACATGAACAGTATCATCTTCTATTTGCAGCAAATCAATCTAATTTTAGCTTATTGTGTTGCCTTTCTCCATCTTTTTATATCTGTGCTGTTCAGAGGTCTACTGAAATTCTGATCACAGCTTAGATGACATGAGCACATTTGTCCTGAAAAGAAAACACAATCAGACTGTGTCTTCCTTTTTACACCTCCAATCTAAGGCTGTTAACTGGAACACCTACCTTTTGAAGGTGATACCTCAGAGCTTCAAATACTGGTCCAGCTAAGTCGGTGAACGCTTAACCACTGTGTTTAATTAAAAAATAAAACGTGTGTTATCGGTTTAGACAGATTGCATTTGGCTAGTAATATGACTTCAGTGAATATCAGATGACATTCCTAAGGAATTAAAAACAAACCCTTTGTCATTTCAAAGCTTTTACAGTGTTTTGTACATAGTATATAGTATATGCATAGTAATATTACTATTATTAATATTAGTTTCAAATCACCATTCATTTGTCACTGTTCCTACTATATATGGGCTCGAATAATCATGGAGGATCAGACAATTGCAGAAAGTCATTGCTCTCTGTAGAACTAAAGCAGTATTACAATGTCAGAGAAGCTCAGAAATACCTGAGACATGGAGGAGATGGAAAGGTGGAAAAAAAGCTATGAAGCACACTCCCTGTGGAACATGGCATTTGCAGGTTGGCACCCTTGTCAGTTAGCCAAATGTCAGGAGGAACACACACAGTGAGCACTTTGCTCCCTCGTAATAGGATAGGACTCGGGAAGGGAAATTAACCATTCTCCTGACAAATGGAGCAGCCATGGCAGACATTACTGTTAGCTCAATGTCAACGCACTCCAGACTCCAAAATAACTTTCTGCTAAAGCTCTTTTTACGGGTGGCACAAGCTGTTAGAGCGGTCGCCGCACAGCATCCGGTTCGATCCCGACCCCAGACTGCATGTCCTCCCTGTGTCCGCTAACTGCAATAATAAAGTCTATTCTCACATTCCAAAGATATGCCTTAACTGGTTTCTCAAAGCTGCCCCAACTGTCAGTGTGGTACTACTTACAATAGGACAGGCAATTATGAACGCCTTACAGCTTGCTACAAATAAGCGGAAAGTCACATCTCAACAAATCAACCGAGTTAGAACACTCTCTAGTCTAAACCTGAGCAAACAAGCAAGCAAGCGCATGACTGGTACTTAAACTTACGTACAGTTAAACGTATACGCCCACACTAATGACGGACTCCCGCTCTTTAACTCCCACCTCGGCTCGTGGATCCACGGCATTGATTGACTCTTGAGCTGACGCAACATTCTGAATTATACGACATAATATTTCTTTCCTAAAATCGTTCATTAACAATTTTAAGATCCAGTTGTTAAAGTGAACAGACATTGAATGAATGGCTGTTAAACAGAGAATACATGTACTTTTACCTGGTTTAACATTTTCTTTATCAGTATTGTATTAACCCCTTTCATATCAGATGTTTTCTAGTAAACAACTTAATGGTGCATCCGACTAGTTTTCAAGAAAGCAGAAAGTGAGGATCTGCATAATTTCTAAGAGTCCCAAGAGGTACACATAGTGACATCTTCTGGACAGAGCAGCAGTCCATCGCAGGTCACATAGGCTCCAGATGCACATCTACACCAACGGAGAAGCAAATAAGGCTCTGTAGGTTTTTGGGTCCGTTTTTACATTGTATAGATGCTCTTTAGTTAATTACCTAATTTACTTAGAGTCCTGAACACTCCGTTTACATCAAATTACATTTTCAGCATTTAGTTTCAGCATGTTAAAGAGGAGTTGAGGACCTCAAGGCTAAAGTTCTTGCAGCCCAGTTTTATTGAAGCCCAGTTTTGCTGCACTAATCTAGTATGTGACGCCATTTCCAGTAGTCAGAGTACCTCAAGAAAACAACAAGAACAACATAACAAATCAAAGCTCACAAAGTACCCCGCAGTGGTGATCAAACCTGGGCTGCTGGAGACGTGGAGCGCCAAAAAAGATGCAAAAGCTTCCAAGACCACAAGTGATGTCTTATACTGGCATACTCAAAGAAGAGCATGACCGTTTTAAATCGAAATAAAGCACAGATTAGGACCAAAAGCTGGCTGCCATGTAGTAACGCTGGGTGTCATTGACTCTAGCAGCCCCCTCAGTTCTTGGTTGATGAATATTTATTGTCCGAGGTGCTCATGTGGCGGGCCAGCACTGAGAGCATGGCGAAGACATACTGTCGGACCATACATATTCAGCAAGTCTTTCATGCAGCCAGCAGGAGGGAACTCCATATTCAGCATGCACCACTGCTTTTCTGCTTTTTTCTTTTAACAAAATGGCATGTATTCAGGTCAAGATTTAAGACACGGCTGCGAAAACTAGCACCGAGGTGACTTGGAGAGGTTTATCTCTGGTTGTATGCATCCTCAAACACATCAATATGGCAACTGCAAAGCAAAAGTCGAGTCAATATAGAAAGCAGATCTATAGGCATCATTGACTGTGTTATATAGCTTAAGATCCCGGTGTGTTGGCGAAGGTAATTAGTCTGACACCACTGCTATTGGAACAGTGGCTGAATCTGAGCAAAGCAGTGTAGAGAGAGAGCGCCCTCTAGTGTGCAGTACCACTCTGCCTTTGCCTTCACATGGGCTTTTAATACATGAACTATTAAACATAAGCTATTCACACAACCCCATCAAGGTCGCAATGATATGCCTGAGACGTACCTGTGTAGCTTAGCAAAGTAGTGACTTTGGTCCAAGGGTAAAGGAAAGCATCACAACAAATCTATGTGGATGGTCGAACTGATCACTTGATCACTGATAACACATCTATATCCACACGTTACGAAATGCATATTTTTGGCTGATTAAGATAGATGTATGTTAGTACAGTTCCAGAGCTTTATGAATCAATACTGAATTGCATTGAAGCTTTAGAGAATCCTTTATAGAATTTCAGGTTACATTTCAAACATGGGGAAAAATGTTAAATAGGTCCCAGCTTTAGAAAAACATTATGTTGCCTTTTCCATGGTAGTTACCTTTATGCACCTCCGTATGACGTCTTGCATATACCTTTATTAAGGGTTTCTTTTCTAAAGCATTAATGGTAAATGATTAATCAATAGAACACGTGATGGAGTGTGTTATGGCGATTAGAATCAGGGCTGTGATTTGGTCGCAAGCACAAGCTGAAAGCAAGTGCGGTAGTTAAATCCATCCGTGATGTTATTCACGATAAAATGCAGCAACAAGAGTTCTATTGCTTTTATACAACTTTTTGAAACAGCAAAAGGAAGAAACAAAATAAATCAGAAGTCAGTACTGTCTTTCATGCCATCAAAGACCATCAGCCAAACAGTAGGTCTCCAACAAACATGGTAACTATTCTTTACCAAACCTGAGATCTCTAAAACAGACCAACGGACCTGAATTCTCCTAGAAATGTCGAGCGCTGGTCATTTGAATGCTATGACTTCCCACTAGTAGCACTGTGCTGGATTTACCTAGACTGCTTAAATTGTGTTAAAGGACCACTGAGTCTTTAGACAACAAAATGCTCTTGCTGGCACATAATGGTGCTAAAATGCTAATATTAGAGGGACTAAAGCTAAAAAGGAAGTTAATTAAGAATTAAACTATAGAATTGAGTTATTTATTAAGGTCATTGTGTTATTTGCATATGTTATAGGCTAAAAATAAAGCTTGTGGTTACTTGGCAACGCGTCATCAGAGTGAAACCATGTTTATGTGAAAAAACCTTGCTGTTCTCACAAATATCGTCGCTGTGAGATGCGTGAGGTCGGAACCAACTGTTGTATAATCAATTTTAAAACACTGTGGTAATTTTAACAATCCGGACAATCGCATATGAAGTGATATTTTAGAGCATGTTGATCATTAGTCATGCCATAGCTAGGAAAAAAACAATGAGAATTCCCACTTACATTTGGCACATTTAGACTTTTCCCATTAGATGATTACATACATTTTCCCCAACAGGTTCTAAGTAATATCAGTCAGTAGAGGAGAAATGTGTTACTATGGTCAACTGCCCACATATATAGACAGACACAAGCTGCTTCTGGCCATGTGAGGTTGAGTGTGGGTGTTATAGCGTTACCGTTCTCTTAACAAGTTGAACATGCCATGGTTCCAAGCATAATGAGAGTAATACAGCACTTTCTCTGTTGCTCAGATGGGTAATTACTGGTGGTCAGGTGCAAATTAGTGGTTAGAGCTACAGAAGATCAGAGGGTTTAGCTCTGTGTGGGTGGATGTGGGCGAGATGTTTGCCAACCTCCCATTGCCGGTCCACATGCTTTTTTGATGATTGAGTTCCTGTAGCTCCAGAACTGACTAGCACCAAGTGAAGTACTTGTACTAGGGCATAACTCTCATGTCCTGCAGTGACCTCCGGCCTGAGTCCCGCGTGATGTACTCCAGAAAAACTGACCTTCACCAGATAAGGGTTACTGAACATTCATACATGAATGAAAACCCAATTAGGGGTTGCTAGACTGGTACTTTGTGTACTAGCGAAAGACTTACTTTCCAGTGCTCCCCAATCTTATGGAAATCGAATCAGATTTCATTCTTGCATTAAAAATACTATTCATTACCGTATAGCTTAAGCTTTTAGCCCGGAAGGTAAAACCCTAGAAAATCACTATGCATTAGTGTGATGTGAACTACTGTGGCATCTGTGACACAGCTCCCTCAGACTCTCTGACTGAAATCGATTTAAACTGCCCTGACCAGCCAAGAGAGATACAAGAAAAGGGGGTGAGAGATGAGCTCACAAATGAGTTCTGCTTTCACCTCAACACAGTCACACAACTGTTGTTTCATAAAATGAAAATCCAGTCACTTTTCCGACATGAAGAAACAAGCTTAAGAAGGAAGAATTTAATGATTGAAATTAAGAATCAAGCAAGGAATCTCAGCGACACCGAGTGCTCGGTAATGACATCAGCGATATTAGTTAAAATTGGATATTTTTAAAAATGGAAAATGATGACATAAGTTAAAACGTATCTGTACGTTAAGCTGTTTGGGCTGTATGAATCACTAAAATGTGTGGAAGAATAAAAAGAAGAAATACTGGAGCTGCATTTTCCAAATGAATTGTAACAGTGCCACATATGGGTTAGTGTCCCACTACATTCAGACATTTAAGTAGTGCCATTATTATTTTGGACGCATTTGGGTTTGTGTCTCCATACTTTTGGATGTGTGAGTTGTGTCATTGTTATTTTGGACACCATTTGGGTTTGGGACCCCATACTTTTGGCCACATATGTGAGATTGTGTCAATACTTTTAACCACATATGGGTTTGTGTCCCAGTACGTTTGGTCGTATGTGGGTTTGTGTCTCAATACTTTTGACCATATATGGGTTTGTGTCTCAACACTTTTGGCTACATGTGGGTTGGTAGTGTATATGGAGACATGGGGGAAGTGACGAACGTGCGCAGCGCAGTGAGAATGTGTCGGTTGGAATTTAAATCTAACCATGGCATTTCTACTGAAGAACTGATTTAATTTTTTTTATATTTAAAATAATCAAAACGATTGACTTCAAAAACACATAGCAGCCACACATAGAGATGTCTACATAACAGTGTTTGAACTGTGCCTGTATGCTAAGCAGATTAGCTGTATTAATCACAGAAAAGCGTGAAACAATTATAAGAAGAAGTATGAGGGAGAACAATATAGCAGTGTTTTTTAAACACTCTATAATAATCATTCTGTATTGACATTGCTTAGCATCTCTCTACACCACACCAGCTTTATTATATCCAACGGGCAGATGTTGGCATTGATTGATATTTTTACTAACTAGGTCACACTCAGCATTACTGGAACCTCACAGTGGGCAGCAACAGTATGGGGTAGTGTGGGTGGTGGAGCATCACAATACAGGGACAATAGCAAAAAACACAAACATAAACTCTGCAGAAGAGCGACATCCACATCTTGCCGTAAAAGCTCTACGGATGGTAAAAAGCTATTTAAAGAGCCGCCATTGACTCAGTGGCAGTTGGTGGAGGACAAGCAGACTCAAAGACAATGTTTGAGATGAAATGTAGAAATTACTTGGCCCCACTTATATGGGTAGCCTTTCTTATTAGTAGGTTTGATGATTTCAGCCATTCAAACATTTATAGCCTACATGCATGGACTTTTATGGCACTTTTATAGGATGACCTTTTCAATTCATGTTTCTGAACTTTTATAGCTGTCCTGCTAAGCTAGACGCTCTTGCCCAGAGTGACTTGTAACTTATACAATCCTGCAATCTGGGATTTGAACTCTGGACCTTGTATTCCATAGGTCAGTACCTTAACATTTACAACTAGGCTACCAGAGCCCTTATTAGTGTGAAGTGATAACAACTACTCAGCTAAGGAGCATACAGTGCAAGCTTGTTGGAGCTTGTAGCATCAGGGGCTTGTCGACCAATTGAAACCAGCAATTGAAAAACTTCTTAGCAGATGCGGTACAGGCCCAGAACTGCAAAAACCGGTTTGTAACCTGCTGCTCTCAAAAAACAAATATTCTTAATACTTTTGATTCTTTGTTCATGTTTTTCTCTGGTTATATAAGTTTTTCTTGGCTCCTCTCAGTATTATTCATCATTCAAATGCTCATAATAAAAATCTACATTTTAATCTACATTTGTGTCAAGCGCCTTGCTCAGGGACCCAACAGTGGTAGCTTGGCAGAGGTAGGATTAGAACCCTGGACCTTTTGGTCCATAGTCCAATACCACTAGGCTATCCCAGTCTCCTATAAAAATGATGTTTTAATTGTATTCATTTGGCCCCTTCTCAAAATTAAACTGTGCATTGATTTGCATTGCCTCTTTAGGAACACAGTTGTTGTTGCTCAGCCAAATAGTGTGATTCACATGCCCATTCAAAAATGGAGCTTCTGTGTAGAACCTACATCTATTTAATTCAGAGCCTATGATCACCATGATGGAAAATCTCCTCGCTCTACATCCTGGCTGTCTTACAGGATTCGTGCTTGGCAGAACTGCCCAAATACTGTACTTAGTGCCAACTGTAAAAGTGTGTGGAGGAGAAATAGTAGTATGCGGCTGGTCCTTTTAGCTTTAGTGAAGAGTCTTGATCTCAGCCTGAATCGAATAGCACTGGGCTCATAACCAAACCTTCATGGCTGACCTCAGGGATGTGTCGTTGAAAAGAGGTGATTTCATGTAGCTAAATGTTTCATGTTCCAAAATGTAGTGGAATGGTGCACATGAACACATTTAATGTGCTTTGTTGATACAAACCATATAGAATGGAAAATTAACTGTCTTCTGTTTGGAGACAGTAAAGCTAATGCAAGTTTTATCCAATATTAGAACGTTTTTCAAAAGGGCAGAAGGTCCAAGTAGACACTGGAGAATCCATTTTTACTCACATTGTAAACCATTATGAGCCCTTAGACCAACTTAAACCTCTTTTGGAAAGTAATGACTGATTTAAGCCTCCTGTGGTTCAACATTATAATGTAATTTTCATATTAAGAAAATCCTATTTAACATTTTACTACAGTTACTGCTGGTGAACAATCAACTCCGCAGGACCCTTCAACCTCACGCTGCATGTAGCGACAGAAAAACATGTGCAGGGATTTCACTGTCATAACACCTAAAATATCTCTAGAAATTCAATTCAATTTATTTGAGTCTGTATTTGAACTGAGCGACTTCAAACCAGAACCCGAAATTAGCATCCGTCATTCCCTTGGCCACCTATCAGACAGGCAGCAGAGTTCTAGGGGCTGAACGGCCAGAGAAAAAGTCAATTAATCCCAGTAAGAAGGAATCAATGATGGTAATATCTTGCGGCTGGTGCAGATGGCCTGTTGCAAAAGAACTCTGAGTAATAGACTTTCTCACTGGTCAGGACAGCAGTAATGTGAAGTTGGCTTCTAACAACACGTCAGCCCGAACGTGGTGAGCAAATGTGAACCAAGAAAGTCAGACTTTGTTCAGCATCACTGTGGCTTGCATAATAAAGAATACAATTTGATGTTATGCTGGTTTATCTAGTAAAATAGCACTGACTACCTGGCCGGGCAGCATGAGCTTCCTGCTTAAGCTCTTATTTAAGGATTTCTAGAACATTTTCTAGAAAAAAAGATGAAAGATGAAGTCAAGTAAAGTCAGATTTATTTATACAGCACTTACAGTGGAGCGCTGTCTCAAAGCGGCTTGGCAATAATATATTATACTATATTATAAGGCAAAGGGCGGAACGGTGGGGTAGCACCGCTGCCTCGCAGAAAGAAGGTCCCGGGTTCAACCCTAGGGTGGAGCGGCCTGGGTCCTTTCTGTGTGGAGTCTGCGTGTCCTCCCCGTGTCTGTGTGGGTTTACTCCGGATACTCCTTTTTCCTCCAACAGTCCGATGACATGCGTGTTAGGTTAACTGGTGTATCTAAAAAGTGGCCCTTAGTGTGTGATTGTGTGCGTGACTGTGTGTGTGTGTGTGTGTGTGTGTGTGTGTGTGGCCTACTATGGATTGTTGTAAGAATTATAAATGCAGTAATAATAAGTAAATGATAACAGATAAATAAAGCATTGGATAGAATGGCATAGCAAATATGTAGATCTGCATTTATTTCAGGCGATACACATTTCTTTTTTTTTCCATTTCATTTTTTACCTCTTTATTAAAGAGTGAACACCGTGTAGGGTGATACAAACACAGAGGCTAGAGGGAAAGCATGTAGGACAAAAAAGAACACAGATGGGTACCAAACAGCAGCCCAGACATTGGAAACAGGATCAGTGCCCCAGGAGCTGGAACACATGCTGCTACGGTAAACACTGAGGGAAGAGGCTAACAAAAATGAGGGGATATTTCAAAATGAATATGAAGTTATTATAAAGGATAATTAGATTTTTTATTTCAAATGAAAACTTAATTATGGTGATTGAGTAACAAGTGATTCATGGGGGTGAACAGAAGCATGCCAAACTGCTTGGTTTCAAAGCAAATCGTGAAACAAAAAGTTTTTCCGGTGAACTCCGGTGGTGCAGTGGTTAGCACTGCTGCCTCACAGCTCCAAGATGCCCGGTTCGACCTTGACCTGTGTGGAGTTTGCATGTCCTCCCCATGTCTGCATGGTTTTTCTCTGGGTGCTCCGTTTCCTTCCACATTCCAAAGACCAAAGTGTTAGGATAATTGGTGTTCCCAATGTGTCTTTGAATGTACAGTAGTGTTAGCCACTTAAAACAAGGAGTACCACTGCAGCTCTTTCACAAGTAAACAGCATATTGGGAGGAAAGGAAGA